>JAWNMO010000044.1:0-116245 GCA_035043915.1 Drosophila paramelanica | reverse complement strand
TTGGTAATTGTCATCAACTGCCGAGAGTTTGTGTATATGTGTTCATTTCTGGGTTCAGGGTATCTACTAGTCGGGCGGTCCCGACTAGAGCAATCTCACTTGTTTTATATATATCTACCTTTTTGTGGCTTAGTTATAAAGTTTCAATTTGCTTTGCAAAGCGCTTTCTGTTGTGCATCGTAAGTTGCTTTATCTATTATATATATTTAATGCGGCATCAGCCCTGTGTTGTTGTTAGTGTCAGAGTTGTTTATCTTCATTTGGCGCTTCAATTTACACTGTTTGTGTGTTCTTTTGTATCACTCTCACCGTTGTTGATGCTTTTTGGTTGAATTGTTTGTGTAAAACTTTTTTCGTTTAATCGTTTACTTGCTCTTTTTTTTAGTTCGCCGTTATTTTATTCTGCTTTGTACTCTCTCGTTGAACTAATTTGATTTGACACCAGTAGTCAATATGTCGTGCTGCAAAGTTGCATGCACTTTCAAGCAGACTGATAATTCTGCACCATCTCAATTTATTAATTGCTGGTTGTGTGATAATTTGATAAATGTGCAGGCCTCGCTGGGCGCGATTGCGATAAAGTATCCGCTGCATTTAAAACGGACTGTGGCGGGCTGCGTTGGTCGTGCCCAATTTACTCAAACTGATTTCTCTAGAATATACCATTTGGTGAGAAATCAATTTTTTAAAAATTGAACATTGTCGCTAAGCAACTTTCGAGTAACTTTGACTCGACCATCCAGTTGCTTAGCAATTATTAATTTGAGTCTCCTCCAAAACGCCAGATTGAGACTCAATTTTTAAGTGTTCCCTCTTTCCTTCCCCCTAAATCTGCCCAACCACTCTTGACAGCTTCGGACACGCCTCAATTCTTAGATGTACCCTCAATGCTGTCTTTATCACATTTCCCAAATGATTGTCCGAATATTACCCCTCTGGTTTCGTCTGAGGTGCTGTCTATAGACACAATTGTGGATACGGCTGTTATCAACAATTCGTCTACCGCACGTTTAACTCCAGGTCGCAAAAGACCTTCGCGCAACCTGATCCAGGCGTCAAGCAGCAGTACTGCTGCGTTTTCTTCTCCTACTGCTCCATCTTTAATTGTTGTTTCGCCTCGAAAACATGTCTTTGTGTCTAGACTTTCTTCGGACACCACATGTGATTCTGTGGCAGCTTATATTGCGAGCAAATCTTCGGCATCCGTAACAATAAGCAAATTTAATTTCTTCACTCTACGCGAAATATATTCTTTCACATTTACTGTCCCTTATGACTCATTTAATTGTATTTGTGATCCCAATTTCTGGCCACCTTACATGATTGTTCATGAGTTTAAGCCTAAAAATAGAAGTGAACCTGTGCCTGTCAACCTTCCAACTCCCACCTTACCTACATCCAGCTATAGTTTATCAAAAAACTAATGGCAAAATCGGAAAACTGTTCTATTTCTTACCAGAATGTCAGAGGCATTACATCTAGGCTCAAAGACCTTTTTATGAGTAGCCCCTTTTGATGCTAGAGACTTTAAAATTTGAAAATATGCTCGTGTGTACCCGCGTCAGATAAAGTGTTAAGGATTTTGGGCTGCGCCCCCTGGGGGCGTGGCAAACCGATAACACCTAAAATCGGACATCGCTTAAGTCCACAATTTTGAAGCTAGAGTCACCAAACTCATATATCTGGTGACCTCCCCCACAAAATGCACCCTTGATATCCCGCCCACGTCCACTAAAACACCCAACGCTCCCTCCCTAAAAAATCGGAAATGCCAATATCTCCCAAAGTTTTTAAGCTACAGTAACTTAATTCGGGATGTATTTTAGTGGGAAGCTCCCGCAGATGTTACAAAAAGATATTTGCGGATATTTTCCTCCTTCTTCTAGTATTGAGGTTTACATGCAGCATCTGGTTTGCACAAAGGAGGTTTTTTCTCATGTGCGCGACAATGACATATTTGTTGTGTTATGTGATTTTAATATACCGAATATTTCTTGGTCAGTATTCTCATCATCAAAGTATCTGGTGCCTTCAGCCCATCATGACTTTTTAGATGGTATGCTTGACCTTTCATTATTTCAAATCAATTTCATTAGAAATCACTTGATCTCATCTTTGTTAACGATCATCTTATTGCTGATGTATCTAGGTCATCCCATCTATCTGTCCCTGAGGATATTTATCATCCCACTCTTGAGGTTGTACTATTCGTCGGTAAATCTCAACACTTACTTTCGACTATGCATTGTTAAGTAGCCTTATTTTATCAACCGATTGGTCTTTTTTATATAACGAGGTTTATATAGATTAGGCTATTAAATACTTTTATGAAACATTATGCTCAGTCTTAATTACGTTATTTTTCAAAAGGAGGGAGATGTAGTAAGTGCATATTATGAGGGTACAATAAGATGAAAAATAACGTAATTAAGTGGAGTTATTTTACTTAAATTTATTTGATATAAAAATTTTTGAAATTTAAAGATGTGTTTATAATGTATTTAGCTTATTTTTTTTGTTATATGGTCATTTCCACGGTGACGAACGGGACAGTCGTACACCTTTAAAGTGAAAAAAAGTAAAAGTAAAGCGCATTTTCATATCTTCTGATACATTATCTAAAAGCTGTTTAGAAGCACTATATTTAATGGTAAAGTTGATAGTAGACGTATTTCGGGCTTCAAGATAGTGGCAAATGAAAACTGATTCGCTCGGGACAAAAAACGGAAGTCGTTTTCGTGCGCATTTACAAAAATGCGAAAATCAGCGAAACTAAGCAATATTTTTTCTTGCAACTAATATTGAAATATTACGGAATAATGTAATTTGGTTTGTTGGAAAAAGCTGCTTTGGTTTTTCTACAAAAAATATTCATCTGATTCGATACGGGACATTCGCACGGGACATTCGCACGGGACATTTTTTTTCACATGTGAAATTTTTTATATATTTCTGTATATATAGGTATATACAGTATATACAGTAATACAGTAATGAAAAATATTAATTGAATAATATTTATTTTTGAAATATAGTGTACAGAACAGTTATATTAATGAAAATAGTAAACAATGAACAGTATGAATTATATATATTTTTTTTGCAGAATATGCAGTCTGAGCTGCTTTAATCTGGTTACCATCACAGAAAAAGTTGTATTTTTTATATAAAACCTCCAGAACGTTCAATTTTTTACATAATTCTTTCCTTATTTTTCATACGATAATTTCATAACTTTAAAGGGTCCTGTTTTAAAAAATTCTCGCCACTTCTAGGCTCTATTGCTTCATATTGCAGCGCATCTGTCGCTCATCTATATAAAAATATTATGTATATATATATGTTAGTAATAATTTTGGTTACTTTTATTCGAAAGGTTGTACACTTACGATTCGCACGGGACACTTTTCAAAAAATTCTCAAAAATTTAAATTTGATTTTATTAAACTTGTTGGGTGTGTTTTATTTTTTAAGCATTAAATTCTGTTTGTAAACAAATTATGACACACTTGCTGCACTTATTTATCACGTAATGAGAACATATGACGTTTTTAGAACACGAACGGGACATTAAAATATGAAGTAAAGAAAGTTAAAAATTTACAATTAATCCTGATTGGTTTGCTTTCTTTGCATTTTTTTTTTAGTTAATTGTTAATGTAAGAGAGAATTTGTGGAATAGGTTTTGTCAAGTATCATCCGTCTAATCATCTGTCTTCTAAAAATATTTAGAAGAAAATGGTTTAAAAATTACCAATTCGAAAATTTTCATTTATGCACCTTTGCAGTCGGTTTGCTCATCATGGTAAATGAAATCAAGGAATAACTGTTTAAATTATTAAAATTTGAATATTTTTCTTTGATAATATCTGAAAATAAGGTTTATGCATTAACTTTTAATCTTTGGGTGATGGTGGTCTGTGGAAATGCCCATATATACATATATTTGTTTTTGCATACCTTGTATAATTCATTTTTTTTTTGTTATTTTTTTTTTAGTTTTTGCTATGAATTAAAAAGTTTTAACCTATCTTTATGAACTGTTTGTTTTTTACTCTTATTACCGGAAATAAATATATATTCTTTATCTTCTATTTTTATACCTGAACCCATTGAAAATGGGTAAAAAGGTATAATAGTTTTGTGCAAATGTCTGTAACAGGCAGAAGAAAGCATCTCCGACCCCATAAGGTATATATATTCTTGATCAGCATCACTAGCCGAGTCGATTAAGCCATGTCCGTCTGTCTGTCCGTCTGTCCGTCGGTCTGTATGAACTTGTCGATTTCACAGACTACTAAAGCTGATCTTGGTCTCATTCGGTTCGTATATTTCATACGCAGATCAAGTTTATTTCAAAACATCGATAACTCCTTCCGTTTTCTTATTATCGATATTTATCGCTTTTTTGACTCGGTGTTCGCGTAAAACAAACGAAGAATTTAAATATTTCAGGTTTTGGATACCTCCCCCCAATCGCCCCCAAAATAGAAAAAACCATAAAAACAAAGCAAATTAAATACTACACACGTGCAAATTGATGTGTACAAGTTAACATAAGTGAACGCGACTCGGTTTGACCCCAGCACAGAAGCTGGCTCAGCTCTGGGCCGGATGTCTTCACATAGCAGGCAATGCACGAGGCGCAAGTTAAGCGTTTCTGCAGCCGCTATGACTTTTTGCATTGTGTAACTTGATATTTTAATAATTCGTCATTATAATTCTTTGTAGCTTCATAAGTCTCTTTTTGTCAACTTAGTAGTTAGTTCACAATTTGTATGCCTTGAGACAACAAGTCCAAGCGCTAATTAACTCCTTCATAGACTGCTCGATTCAGCTATTTCGTAATAAACAATAAATATATGAATAAAATCAATATTTACTTAACCAATATCTATAACTACTTAATTGGCGCCCAACGTGGTGCATGTGCGAGAAGTTTAGAGGGGATGCCTTGCGCATATTCATTTCTGGCCTCAAGCGCAGCCTCTCTAATGTTCTGTTTGCGGCACACCCGCTCGATCTCTCCTCTGCTTTGGCACTCGCACAAGAAATCGAGGCCAATCATGAGAGATACACCCTCGCGGCAAACTATGCCAAAAGTATCGAGGACAAGGCTCGGAGACCCGACCAAGAACCTCAATTTCAGCAGTGGCAAAAGGGCGCAAAAGAAGCAGTCGAGACACAGCCTGACCCTACCAAAAGCCCTCATTACGCGCGGCAACAAAAGCCGCAGTAACCTCAGCAGATCGAACAGTCCGATCAGCTTAGTGGTAGGCAAAGCAGCGGCAATAATGATCCGCAGCCAATGGACGTTGACCTTTCAATGTCTAGAATGCTGATGCCATCGCAAGCACAAGCTTACGTCAACTCGGGCAACCCACAAGCGTTCAAAAGAACGAACACCTCTGACCGAGCAACGGGTCCGATGCGTCAAAGGGTAAATCATACCACTCAGAGCCAAAAATGTAAAGCTGTGGGGTATGCAGCGGCAGCTAGAAATGCTGAGGCGCAGATAGCCGATGATTCAGACGGCAACTCTGACGTTCTCAATTTTTTAGGGGTATGTCGGCCGGTCGATGTCGTCCGTTCATTCCAGGCGAATCTCAGAACAAAGTTCTACAATCCACAAACATGATATAATTTATAATCTCTTTTCCAAAAATTAATACACCTGCATGAAAATTACAGTCCACCCAGTCGCCCACAAAAATCATATGCTGCGAATCGAAAACAACATCATCGCGGAATGCCAATATCAAAGCTACGCGCTGGAAAACTGCACAGCCACCCCAAGAACGACATTTTGTCAACGGTCAACAGCCAGCTCATGCGCCAAGGAACATAATGCTGGCGGTGTAGCTTTTTGCGAACTGCAGCCGAGCGACATAGACGCAGTCACGTGGGTCGACGATGGAATTGTCACCATCAATGATGCAGCGGCGGCAATCTGTGTAGATAACGGCACCGAGTCCTGGGTGTGTAGCGCACATTTAATCATCTTCAACAATTGGGTCACCATAAACGGAACGGGATACATCAATCGCAACAGCGTACAGAACCGGTTACCAGGCATCGCAGCTTCCCCTCTGCTGAACGCCACAGGCCAACAGGACATCCTCAGTCTCCCTTACCTTCATCGGCTCAATGAATTTAATTTGGAGACGATACACGAAGTCAAGGACAAAATTGGTAACATCAACGCGATCATACTGATGCTTCTCCTTGGCATAACCTGTGGCATAGTTCTTGGCATCGGTTTAACCTATCGGCAGATCATGAAAAAGAAAGCTACGGCTCGAAAGATGAACGAGGTGATCACCGAGATAAGGTCGGCCGAGGGCGGCGTCGACTTGAGGGGGGAGTAGTTAACATAAGTTAACGCGACTCGGTTTGACCCCAGCACAGAAGCTGGCTCAGATCTGGGCCGGATGTCTTCACATAGCAGGCAATGCACGAGGCGCAAGTTAAGCGTTTCTGCAGCCGCTATGACTTTTTGCATTGTGTAACTTGATATTTTAATAATTCGTCATTATAATTCTTTGTAGCTTCAAAAGTCTCTTTTTGTCAACTTAGTAGTTAGTTCACAATTTGTACGCCTTGAGACAACAAGTCCAAGCACTAATTAACTCCTCCATAGACTGCTCGATTCAGATATGTCGCAATAAACAATAAATATATGAATAAAATCAATATTTATTTAACTACTTTAACTACTTAATTTACATACATTTTGATGATCTGAATAAGTCTTGGAAATTTTATAACGATCGTACATTTAGTTTACGAGCAAATCAAGAATCTATTTTCAGTAGTGGGGGCAAAGCGCAGCTGCTTGGCAATTTGTGTGTACATGTGCGCGCATACATTTGCATGTGCAGAATGTCTTGCGTTTTCCTAGGAATTTTTTTTGCAACGGCTAACTTGAATTTTAACACAACGCAGCGAAGTAAGAGCGTGGTCCAGTTGGTAAGAATTGTGCCGCGTAATGTGGAGGTCCGGGTTCGAATCCGGCGTTGGTATGGTAGAGTACTGTAGAATTATTTTATCTTTTCGTTATTCATAATTATTATTATTATTAATTTGTATCGTTTTAATGATAAGTGCAAAATTTTCGTTTTCCTTGATTTTTTGCGATGGTTAAATAATGTTATATCATACATGAATGATGTGGTAGTGTGGTGCAGTTGGTAAGAGTGGTGCATCTTAAAACGGAGAAAGCGAGTTCGAGACCCGGTTGTGGAACATTTCTTTTGCCGTTGGTAATTGTTTTTTTTTTTTGAACTGGATTAATACTCATCAACTGTGTGTATGTGTTCATTTCTTGGTTCAGGGTATCTTCTAATCGGGCGGTCCCGACTAGAGCAATCTCACTTGTTTCTACTATATAGGGCCCTGTTTATTTAAAATCTAGCTTATGGCCTACTTCATTTCTTAGTAAAAATTTATCTCCTATTAATAGAGTTATGTTCCTAGTTTTTAAATCATTCAATTCTTTATTTTTCTGTTTATTTAATTCGAGCATATTTCTTGCTCTTTTGTATGCTACTTCTAATCTAAACTTACTTTCATTAGCGTAGTCTTCTATATTATATATAGGTTCTATATTACTTATGCTGTTAAAATACTTTGTTAGATTGTTAGTCTTACCAAATACTAACTCATATGGACAATAATTATGTGCCATAGAGGGGTTTGTATTAAAACAATAAACAAAATACTGAAGCCATACGTCCCAATCAGTTTTATTTACTGATATATAGGATCGTATATATTCGTTAAATGTTCTGTGGCTTCTTTCTATTGTTCCAACAGCTTGATGGTGATGTGCAGTTGATGTTATATTCTTTAATTTTAAGTATTTGCAACAAATCATTTATAATTGAATTTTTATATTCCGTTCCCATGTCCGAAATGTACGTGTTCATTGGACCGTACTTGAGAATAAATGATTCAAATATTGCTTTTGCAACAGTTGCTGCGTTTTTACATGCGACAGGTACAGCAACTAGTTATTTAGTCAAGTCACATATAAGCGTGACTGCATATTCATTGCCTTTTTCTGACTTGGGTAGTGGACCAATTGTATCCACTATCACTCTGTCAAAAGCCTTCATTGGGGTTTCAGTAATTGTAAGAGGGGTCTTAATATTTGTTGTTGTTTTTGCTTTTTGACATTTCTGGATGTACTCTGTTATATCACGAGTCATCCCTTTCCAGTAATAATGTCTTTTGACCTTGGCCAAGGTTTTTGCAATGCCTAAGTGACCTCCTTTTGCCAGATCATCATGTAGTGTAGACAATATAGCTTCTTTCTTTTTAACATTTGTTAATGTGGTCACCGGGTTGAGTAGTGTTACTCTCAATGTATTCAATATTTTATTGCCCATAATTTTGAAATTATCTATTGAAACTTTTTCAAAGATATTTTCCCACGGTGCCATTTTCAATTGGCTTATTGACACTTGGAAATAGTTGTCCTAAGTCAATATTTTCATTATTTGTATATAAATCTCCAATATCAATTCTTGCTATAATTTTTTTACCATGTTTAAAGAAACGTAGCATAAATTTTATATGCAAGGTCACTACCTTACGTACTTCATCATTATTAATGACTTCGTAAACGTTGGGCTGAGAAGCTGTTTTTGTAGATTGCCTTTGCATCTCTACTTTATTGTTTTCTGCGCAGAATTTTTGTCTACTTTGATACCTGGTAGTGACTTTCAGGACTTTATTGTGTATATTTTATAGTTCAGATATTGTTATCCTTGACAACGCATCGGCTACAAAATTATCTTTGCCTTTTAGGTTCTCTTCTGTAAAATTATACTCCTCTAATTCAAGTCTCATACGCGTTAATTACTAGGAACTAGGGTTTGTCATTGAAAACAAATATGTTAGTGACTTATGGTCTGTTTTTACTATGAAATGAGTTCCGTAAATATAGGGTCTAAATTTGGTGATTGCCCAATAAATAGCTGTTAACTCTTGTTCCGTCGTACTCTTGTTACTTTCTCCTTTGGTAAATGCTCTTGATGCGTAAGCTATTGGAAGTTGAGTTCCATTGTGGTCTTGTGTTAGCACTGCACCACAGGCTTGCTTACTTGCATCTGTGGTTATACAAAATTCTTTTGTGAAATCTGGATATTGTAACAGAGTAGGCTTTATTAATTGAGCTTTGAGATATTCAAATGCATTTTGACATTCATCAGTCCATTCAAATGGAACATTCTTTTTATTTAATCTTGTTATATGCCTAGAATAATCGGCGAAATTTTTGATGAATCGTCTGTAGTAATTACAAAATGCTATAAAACGTCTAGCGCTATCAGAATCATGTGGAACTGGATAATTTAATATGACATCAAACTTTTTGTCATCTGGCAAGATTCCCTTATCTGTGCATTTGTGTCCCAACAATGTGACTTCATGCATGAAAAATTAACATTTTTCAGGATGTAGCTTCAAGTTGTGTTTTCTACACATGTCAAAAACACTAATTAAATTGTTAAGCATGTGTTTTTCGGAGCAATCTGTTACTATTAAGTCATCCATATAAAGGAATGCTTGTGATGGTTAAAGTCCAGAGAATGCAAAAGTCATCATTCTTTGGAATGAGTTTGGCGCTATTTTCAAACCAAACGGCAATCGCGTGAAGCGATAAGAGCCATTGCTCGTTGAAAAGGATGTTATATCTCTAAAGTTTTCGTCTAGCTCAATCTTATGGAATCCTGACATTAAGTCAAGGCAAGAGAAATATTTTGCTCTTCCTAGTTGATCTAAGATATCATCGATCCTTGGAAGTGGAAATTTATCGGATAGTAGTTTTTTATTAAGTTGACGATAGTCAATTACTAATCGCCATTTATCCTTTCGTTATCCTTGGATTTCTTTGGTACTAGTAATAGTGGACTGTTGTATTCTGAGGCTGAAGGTTCAACTATTCTATCTTTAATTAGTTTCTCGACTTGAGCTTGAATTTTGTCTTTTTGACTATGAGGATTTCTATAATTTTTTATATATACAGGTTCATTATCTTTTAATCTTAGTTTCTGCTTATAAAAATTATTGGTTGTTATTGATTCGGTATCAAGTCCGAATATGTCTGTGTATTTACAACAAAGTTCTTTTAATTGTTTATTAAATAGTTTTGGAAAATTTTTAGCTAACTTTGACATAACATCGTTCGTTCTAATTTTATTATTTATTTTGGATATATCGTAATTTGATAATGGTTTATAATTCAATTTATTTATACTAATTATTTGATCGGTACTAGTTGTATTCAGTAAACGGACGAATGCATTTGCAGTTGTTACGACTGTGTTTGCTGCATATATACCAGGTTGAATTTCCTGGTTCGGAATTAAAATGCTATCTTCATTTGAAGTTAACTCAATTTTCCGGACAACTTTGGATCTTGCTGGTAACACTATTGTATTGTTACCAGAGCTGTAATTTATTGGAACATATATAGGATAGTTAAGATTGTCTGGTCTTGTTATAAGCTGATCTTTTGAAGGTGTGAAGTCTATTTGACAATTATATTTTTTAATAAAATCTATTCCTAAAATTCCATCACACGGTATTGAAAAAGTTGGTTCGACAATATAGAAGTTGTGTGGAATTATATATTTAGTTGTTTGTATTTCTAAGGATGCAAGTCCTTTAGATTGAATAAATCCTTGATTGATTCCCTAAATGTTTATTTTGTTGTCCGTGTTTACATCATTAAAAGTGTCTGAATTGTCTTTTAACAGAGATATGTCTGCACCAGTATCTATTAAAAATATTAATCTCTTGCCTGTAGCTACGCTTTCGAATGTCACGAATACATTTTCACTAAGATTAATCGAACCTTTTTACTGTCTATTATTGTGTACCTACAGGCTGTTGTGAGTTTCTCGAAGCGTTCTGGGCAGTTCTCACATTATTGTTATTGCCATTATTATTGTTGTTGTGGGCTCTGTTTGAAGTACCGCGGCCTCTAGAGTTTCCTCTATATTGGCCTCTATTTCTATTGTTGCCATAATTATTGTTGTTATGTCCATTACCATTATTATGGTAATTTCCACGGTAGTTTTCGCGATAATACCCTCGGTTAGGTTTATATCTTTGTTGCTGCGCAGCATATAGGATTGCATTTGGGTGTCCTACTGCGTCTGTGCAACTATCGACGAACACAGTTGTGATCTTACTGATTGTGTTGAAATTTCGTGATTTCATTACTGACCTAACTTCGTCAATTGTGCTGTTTGTTATGATTGATTTTACAGCAACTTGTAGGCTCAATTCTTCGGCATATTTTTGCGATACACCGTTAATCATATGTGCAGATTGCAAAGCCCTTGTCAACTGTTCAACTTCTTGAATACATTGACTTGCAGACTTTTGCTTTTGCTGCAGATTGAACAATTTAGCGGATAATGCTTTGGTTGATTCGCCTTTTATACCGCTTTTTAGTTTGTCTATTATGGACTCTACTGTTTGTTCAGTATTGATTAAGTTTCGAACATGGCCCTTGAGTTAAGTCTTTATTAGACTGACTGCTGTGGTTTCATGTGTTCCTTTTAGTGAATCCACTAAACTAAGAGTATCAATGAAACTCAGTAGATTCTCAGACTTTCCACTAAGCTCAGGTATGAGTGAAGAGGCTAGCTTAAGAAATTCTACTTGTGACATGGCCATATTTAGAGTTCTTACTTCAGTAATAGACTCTGATTCAGACTCAGATAGTTCGGCTAGTGTGATTACTGCTGGTATCGTAAGATCGCCTAGGTCTTCTTCTTTTATATTTGTATTTGAACCGCTTGCGATTTCAGATTCGCTTACTGTCTCTAAATCTCTAAATCGAAGGTATTGTTATGTCTAGTGAATATTTTGCTTTAATGCTATTTAAATTCGTTTTAATCTATGCAAAAATCTTGATACATACGACCAATGCTGGGTATTTAACTTTTCTTTATTGTCGTGTATCCGGGAACGAGCTTGGTTAAAACATGCAACTAGTATTGTTGCGTGTCTTCTTATAGTCTCTCTTTTTTGTGCTAGACACATGCATGATTTATCAAAATTTTCTTTAATTTTAATTAATGCGGCATTAATATTTTGCCATTCCATTTCATTTTAAAATAAATTATTAAAATGTGCAAAAACATATATAAATTTTTCAATCAAATAATTATATATTTTGGACTTTTTTTTTAAATTTTGTCTAGGTCATTTACCTGACTTTGATAACGTTTTTTAATGTATCTATTGTGTAGTTTATACAATTATACAATAGATGTCCTATGATTATTATGAAAATGATATCAATAAGTATTGTTATTATCTTTATATCCGCGTTATTGACTTTGACTTTGTTTATTACATTTGCTGTCGAGTCTACCGATTTTACGTCTACTAAGCCCATTTTGTACAAATTTTTAAAAATTTCCTCAGATTTACTTATTTTATTTGTTTCTATTGACATATACAAGTTTTTGTTTTTTTTACTTGTAAAAAATTTTTTTTTTTATTTGACTGTACTGTCGGTGTACATATTCTACGTAATGTGTCGCATAGATTTATAGTCTATGCTACTAATCGGGCGGAAATGGTTCCACGCAATTGTACAATAATATTAGTATAGTATTAATAATAGTAATTATATATAACTGATGCTGCTCTGATGACGCATCAGCTGGGCGTCGCCGGCCTGGCACGCTGATGCTCCGTCGATTGCGCAAAGGGCGGTATGCCTTTCGCACTTGTTGGCTGCTGCTGATGTCAAGGGCCTATGGGCTCAGGAAAAACCGGCGCCGGTCTTTGTATAGAAGTGTACTTGCCGAATACGCTGTTCAGGGGTCCACGGCAGTCCGACGGACAGACTTCAGGTCTTCTCGGTAGTTGCTTCGGGGGTGGAGGTGTTATTATGTTTTCCACGCGGGTGGTGGTGAATTGGTGCATAGTAGCCATTTATGGCGTGCTATTCTCTTGTTAATCTTTTGTTTAACACCTCCGCGTCTTCCCATACCGCACTCTTACTCACTCAGACTTTTTGTCGGACTTCGAATCCCTCGATGTCACGGTCGCCATGTAATGTTGAAGATCGTGTCCAAGTCATAAGCAGGCACGTCTGTGCCGTTTGTCTTTAGTTTTTCGAATGTTCTTTATTGGATGTATTCTTATGGCTAAGGCGGCATAGCTGCGCTGCCGGTTACGCCAGCACCGGAGCCGCTTTATACATATTTTATCTTATACATAATCGGGAGAGAGAGACATTAAATTCAAACGTTTTTAAAAGTTTAAAAAGTCTGGATCGATTGTTGACTTGTCAAAATATTCCATAGCCAAGTCAAACTATATTATTTATAATTCGCAGTGCTATGATAATTATCTAGCTCGTTGCAAAAAACAATTCGCTCAAAATCCCAAATTGTTTTACAGTTTTGTAAACTCGAAGCGCAAATCATCTTCTCTGCCTTCCTTATTTTTTTTGGATACAAAAAGCAAGTAGTGAATCCTGGGCTATGATCTCTTTGCAGATATCTTCCAGTCAACTTATTCCACTGTCTTCCCTACTAATACGTCTAATCCTTATTCTGTGCCGGACAACATTCCGTGTTGTCTGATCAAAGAAGTATAGAGCTTCCCTTTCTCGCCCATTGCTGAAGCTTTTAATCTCTCCCTTGAATCTGCGGTCTTTCCGTCCCTTTGGAAAGAATCTTTTATCATTCCTCTCCACAAAAAAGGTGGGAGGTCTGATATAGCAAACTATAGGGGCATTGCTAAGCTATCTGCAATCTCTAAACTATTTGAAAAAAATATTACTTTGACTTTGCAGCATCTCTGCAAATCAATTATTTCCCCTTCGCAGCATGGTTTTGTTAAGCGTCGGTCAACTTCGACCAACTTTCTTGAATTCACCTCGCTGCTGATTTTCTAACGCAATTTCAAACTGATGTCATTTACACTGACTTCAGCAAAGCATTGGACTCTGTACACCATGATCTTTTAATGCTAAAACTTAACCGTATCTGTTTCCCAACCTCTCTCGTGCCTTGGATCTCTTCATATTTAAAGGGTAGAACTTAAAAAGTTTTACTTAGATCTAATACCTCTAAGCAGGTTTATGTCACCCAGGGTAGTCACCTAGAACCTCTGCTCTTCACTCTTTCTGTTAATGACCTGCCCTCTATTCACACTTCACTTTCGTTTACAAGAAGATTTGAGCTCTATGCAACTTTGGTGTTCGACCAATCAGCTGCACCTGTGTTTATGACTTTCAGTCATTATAGGCCACACGCTGTTAGCTATACAATTGACAGTTTTTCATTTCAACGTATAGTTACAGTAAAGGACCTTGGAGTTCTCTTTGATTCAAAGCTGAGCTTCAAGATTCACCTCTCCAGCATTATAAACGAGGCTAAGGGTGGACTTGGATTTATTAAACGTTGGACGAAGTAATTCAACAATCCCTTCACTACAAAACTTTGGTATATATCTCACTTGTACGCTCAATCCTAGAATACTGTTCATGTATCTGGTGTCCGCAGTATAAAATCCACCAAGATAGAATTGAGTCTGTTCAGAAGCAATTTCTGATATTTGCCTTACGTGGTTTAAACTGGGACACCAATCTTCGCCTCCCATCGTACTCTAGCAGACTCTTACTTCTTAATCTACCGACGCTATCCAACCGTACGACAATTCTTGGTGTTATATTCCTACATAAGTTGATTAATGGCGATATTGATTCATCGTTCCTTTTAGGTCGACTGAACTGCTCTGTCCCCTTCAGACCTATTAGAAACTACTGTCCGTTATTCTTGCCTACATGCACAACCGACTACGCTTTGGAAATCACTGTCTGCCCTCAGCTACGAGCAGGGGCATAGCTTGCCGGACCCCCCATCGGGTCAGCGATTTCCCATCTTTATCTTTTTCTTTATTCTTATCTATCTAATACTATTTATTGTTATTATAAAGATTGTTCTTTCACTTTTCACATCACAGACAATATTAAGCTGTGACAAAAAAAAAACACCCCTATCGTGTTGGTGATGTTATTATAGATTTTTATAATTCCGTTACTCTTTTAGCATTTATTAAGTACATGTGTTTGTTGCATAAAGCTTTTTTTATACAAAACATGAGTTATCAGGTCTGGGCGGTGTACAAATTTTATTAACGTTTTCAATTAGATTTCAGGCGAACGAATATAGCGTCTAAGTTGTTGAGAATTCGAACTTGAACTGATTCGTTTAAAGAATATCGATAAAAGCATGTTTACATTATGATAGTTTACATAAGTTGAGCAAGAATTAGCAGGGCTTCCCTGTACATAATCGATAGTTAATGTGTTAACAGCAAGATCTGTTAAATTTAAACTAGTTTGACCGAACATCCCGGCCACCTTGAAAGGTTCCGCTTTCAACATAAGCAAGCTTCGGTCGGTAAGATGGCTAACTTATGCACTGGGCGACAGCAACTGCCATTGGCTGTGCGGAGATGGACAACTCGAACATGACCATCCTTTCCAGGCACAATTGATTCGACACGGCCAAGCTTCCATTGCTGTGGAGGTATATTGTCTTCTTGGATAATGACCATGGTCCCGACAGCGATGTTCGACGTCGATGATGTCCACTTGGTTCGGCTACGAATTTCGTTAATGTACTCCGTCGACCAGCGACGCCAAAATTGTTGTTTGGCGGCGGTAATGACATCGAACCGTTCCAAATTGTTGAGATTAGACGTGGATATGAGTCGTTCAGGTAGTGCACGAAGGGGTTTTCCGACCAACAAATGTCCCGGAGTAATTGCTGACAGATCATTTGGGTCGGGCGACATTGGAGACAATGGCCGAGAGTTGAGGATGGCTTCGATTTCTGCTGTGATGGTGCAAAGCTCCTCAAAGGTTAGTCGTGTGTTCGATAGAGTCTTGTACAGCAGCCCCTTTGCGCTCTTGACTGCTGCTTCCCAGAGTCCGCCAAAGTGGGGTGCCCTGGGAGGAATGAAATGAAAAGATATGAAATCAGTAGCACAATACGTGGATATTGCGTCTTGCGTATGTGGATCAAACAAGAACTGTTTCAAGTCATTAAGATGATTTGCCGCTCCCACGAAGTTAGTTCCATTATCACAATAGATGTCCGTTGGCAGCGCGCGTCGTGAGACCATTCGTTTAAGTGCAGCCAGAAATGCCTTTGTGGATAATTGGGAGACTACTTCGATGTGTACCGCTTTGGATACTAGACAAATGAATACAGCCAGGTACGATTTTGTGGGAGCTTTTCCTCGTATTCGAACATATGTGTTAATAGGACCACAAAAGTCTATGCCGCAACGCTGAAATGGGTGATCTGGTAGAAGACGCTCGGCTGGTAGCTGGCCCATGAGTTGCCTTTCCAGTTTAGGCTTGTAGCGAACACACGCCAAGCAAGACCGCACGATTCGACGCGCCAAGTCCCTGGCGTTCACTATCCAAAATTCTAATCGAATGAGTGCTACTAAAGCTTTGGGTCCAGCATGACAATTACGAATATGCAAATGGCGTACATAAATCCAGACGAAATGCGATTTGCTGGGCAGCAATAGTGGATGTTTCTGGTTGTCTGCGAGGTCGGCATTCTCCAGCCGACCACCCACGCGAACAAGTGGATATCCTGTGGAGCAATCTAAGAACGGGGAAAGAAATCTTAAATGGCTTTTTAAATATTGTGATTTTTGTAATTGGCGAAAGTCATCTGCAAAAGATGATTGCTGAATGTTCCAAATTATGCAATAAGATGCCTTGCGAAGTTCTTCAGGTGAGAGAGCCATATCAAATTTGAGTTTCTGACGTGTAATTTGTCTGAAGCGAAGCATGTAAGCGATTGTGCGAATACAGCGATTATATGAACTGATGTTTTCCAGATGATTTAGTATATGGTTAGAGGACATCGTTGCGACGAATGTACTTTTACGCTGTTCAGCGTTGATCACTTGAATATCAAGGTTGATGATGCCGTTTGGCACAGGCCAAAGTTTACTATGTTTGGTTAGAAAGGTTGGTCCTGAAAACCATGTCGATGATTCTAATTCAGAGGTGGTGGCGCCTCGGGATACGATGTCGGCGGGGTTGGATTCAGTTGGAACAAACTTCCATTCCCCGGTTGAAGTTAAGTCCTGAATCTCAGAAACTCGATTTCCCACAAATGTGGACAACGTAACGGAGTGTTGTTTTAGCCAATGTAAAATAATTTGGGAATCCGTCCAGAAATACGCGGAATATGGCTTGTTGGCGAATATTCCTTTAATTCTGTTGTATACTTGTGCCAATAAATGTGCCCCACATAGTTCCAGTTTGGGAAGCGATTTCTTTTTTACTGGAGCCACTCTGGACTTGGCCGTAAGTAGACGAACAACAATTTTTCCGCATGGCGTTTCCGATCGCACGTAGAAGCAACAGCCGTACGCTCGAATCGAGGCGTCACAGAATCCGTGGACTTGCAGAGATATTGCTTCAACTTGACTACAGTAGCGAGGTACAGCTAACGACGAGATAGTTTGAAATGATTCCAAGCACCTTTTCCAGGCCAGTTCTAAGCGCTGTGGAACAGATTCATCCCATGTGAGCCCTGCGAGCCAGAGTTCTTGTAGGATGATCTTGGCGACGATTACGAGTGGTGACAGCAGTCCAAGAGGGTCGAACAAGGCTGAAGCGATAGATAAGATGGTTCTCTTGGTGATATCCGACGAAATTCTTTTTGGTTTGAAGTCAAACAATAGCATGTCAGAATGTTGATTCCAACTGACGCCAAGTGCGCTGGTTAAGCCGTCGTCACAAGTACTGAGGCTCTTATTAGCAAATGTTTCGACAAATTGGGCATGATTTGAGTGCCACTTGGATAGCGGAAAATGTCCCTGGCGCAAAATTTCTGTGACTTGATCCTTGATTATTCGCAGGGTCTGGGCATCATCGGCGCCAGACAACAGGTCGTCAACATAGAACGATGAAAGGATAACTTCAGCACCGGTTGGATACTTAGCTCGATGTAAATCTGCCAAATAATGAAGACTGCGTATCGCCAAGTACGGTGCCGCGGCTGTTCCATAAGTGACCGTGTTGAGCTGATAAGTGCGCAGTTGGTCATCTGGAAAGGCTCTCCAAAGAATGTACTGGTATTTGCGATCATTTATATCAACATTTACTTGCCTGTACATTTTGGTTACATCAGCTGTGATAGCATAGCGATGTAATCTGAATCGAAGCAACAGCAAATATAGATCAGCTTGAAGAGTTGGTCCAACAAGAAGTTGATCGTTGAGCGAAGTCTGATTGGAGGTATAACACGAAGCGTCGAAAACCACTCGAAGTTTCGTTGATTCACTGCTGGGCTTTAAGACACAGTGATGGGGTATGTAGTAGTGAGGTTCCGATAAATTTGGTTCTGGCACCAATGACATATGTCCCAGATTCTCATACTCCTCCATAAAATGGCAATATTGTACGCGAATTTCTGGACACTTTGCCAGACGACGTTCTAAACTAAGAAATCTACGGCGTGCTATATCGAACGATTGACCGAGTTGGCAGGGATTGTCCTTGAACGGTAGTTTGACGACAATGCGACCGTCGGGGTTAACGTAAGTCGATTTTACATAGTGTTCTTCGCAAGCACTATGTTCTGGTTTCAGCTGGGTACTTGCAGTCTGGGTTGATTCAATTTCCCATAATCGTTTGAGATGATCATCAATTGGATTTGTGTCCAGTTTGAAGCACGTGGCAAGTCTTTTATCCTGTTGTGACTGAAACTTGCCAGTCACTACCCATCCAAAGAGCGTTTTCTGGAGTATGGGTCCAGATGAATCCAGTTTAATTTGACCAACTGCAAGGATATCGAAAAACGCTTCGGTTCCTAGTAACATGTCGATATGTCGCGATTGGTAGAATTTCTCGTCTGCCAGAGCAATGTTTGCTGGCAGCTTCCAAGTTGAGATGTCGATATCTATGTCCGGCTGATAAGCTATATGCGAAGTGAGACACAGGTCCAACGATAGTTCGAACGATGACAAACGAGATTTTATTGATGCGGTTGTCAGAGAGGTGACGTCCATATGAGCCTGGCCAATGCTGCGAATTTGTACATTGTGCCTCTCCTTTCTTAGGCGAAGCCTTTGAGCGAATGCATCGGTGATAAAGTTCACTTGAGAACATGAGTCTAAAAGTGCACGGCCTAGTCTGTATGTGCCGGTTGCATCTTTGACTAGAATCATAGCAGTTGCTAGGATAACTTGAGCTCGATTACGAATGTCCATTAGCGAATGACTGTGTGTCACTGCTTCGGTGACTGGCGAGAGCCTTGGTTGTAATTGGGTTGCTATATGTGCATTTTTGTTATGTAACAATGTATGGTGTGACCTATTACAATGACGACAACGATTTGTTGAAGGGCAACTAGCCATTTGATGACCTCTAGATAAACAATTAAGACAGAGCTGATGCCGTTTTACAACGTCAAAACGTTGCAGAACCTGCAGTGCCTTAAATTGTTCGCACTCCATCAATTTATGCGTTGAGTTTGAGCACAGCACACAAACAGTATGAGTAAGAGCGAACGACGAGCTGGGTCCCTTGCCATGATTGCGAATCTGCTTCGATTGGTGGTGTGCCAATGTTGTTCCGCTGGATAACAGATACTGGCAATGACGTTCTAGTAATTGCATACACTGAGACCAAGATGGGATAGTTGAATAATCCAAAGATGCATTCCATTTATTCCTCGTCTCTTGGTCACACTTCTCCAAAACCACATAGATTAGCATTGCTTGCGATATATCAGCATTAGAACCTATGGAAGAGAGAGAACTAAACAATGCAGACGCATTATCGATTAGCGATCGCAACTGATTTGCGTTTGAAGTATTGACTGATGGCAGCTTAAAAATAGACGATATGGTTTCGATAAATATCAGTGCTGGCTTATCATACCGCGACTTCAACCTTTCCAAAGCCTTGGAGTAGTTTTCATTGGTGATTGGAAATGCTCTCACGCATTCCAGTGCAGCACCTTTTAAACAGTTGAGCAAATAGTTGAATTTCTCAATGTTTGTTATCTGCTCTCCGTTCACGAGTTGATTGAAAGAGCAAATGAAAGCCTTGTACTCCGAATGATTGCCATCAAAGGTGGGTAGGGCCAAGCGAGGTAGTCGGCTTGGTTGAGAGTGATACGATCCAAGTGATGCAGCAGCATCCATGACGGTATTATTTAAGTCTTCGCCGAGCAAATTCTTAATTGCCAATTTGATATGCACATAGCTGTCTTCTAATTCTGCACGACCATTATCAGTAGCGTCCAAAGCCTCGATTTCCGATTGTACAGCTAATGCTTGCTTGAAATATGATTCCAAAATGCCCAAGCGGCATTGAAGGTCAGCTGAAGATCTTTTGCAATCCTCTCCAGAGTGTCCATCAACCAAAGTTTTGATGCGCGAAATGTTCCTTCTAATGTTTGCCCGCTGGCGTTTGTAATCTTCCAACGAATGCGACATGTTTGAAATGTGCAGCAAAATCGAAACGAAAATAAGAGATCTTTCTGGAAGCAACGGTTGGTGTCCCAGCAAGAACGACGAAATACGGTGTGTGAATGTATGTGAGCTGCAACGGCATCGATCGCAGCGGCAGCTCTTATACAAGCGAACGAAATACGAATTTGATATAAGCTATTAAACGTAGTGACTGAGGCGACGATTGCGAGCAGAAACTAGACGTCTTAATAGCAGCGATGAGTGCGAAGAGCGCAGCAACGAAGATGATGGGAACGCATTAAATAACGGAGATCCCACGTGCAAGCGAATGTAGCGAAATTCTCGGCGAATGCAGCAGAAAACGAAGAACGAAAGTTGGTGCGTTACATAGGCAACGAGATAGACGAAAGAGCGCAGCACATTAACCGTTACTTGAGGCGATGTGTAGGCACATGTGCTCTTGCTGGCGAAGTAATTTGAATCCAAGTCGAGTTTTTATGCAATGAATGTGTATACCGAATTGTTATCACATTATACGAAATATCCAATCAATTGTTAATAATTTATTTTAACACTGCCCCACGTTGGGCGCCAAAATGTTTGTTGCATAAAGCTTTTTTTATACAAAACATGAGTTATCAGGTCTGGGCGGTGTACAAATTTTATTAACGTTTTCAATTAGATTTCAGGCGAACGAATATAGCGTCTAAGTTGTTGAGAATTCGAACTTGAACTGATTCGTTTAAAGAATATCGATAAAAGCATGTTTACATTATGATAGTTTACATAAGTTGAGCAAGAATTAGCAGGGCTTCCCTGTACATAATCGATAGTTAATGTGTTAACAGCAAGATCTGTTAAATTTAAACTAGTTTGACCGAACAACATGTATGTGTATATATCCTGTTTTATATTCTGTTACTTTATTGACACTCGTTTTGTCGACTTTTTTAAATAAATAAAATAAAATAAAACAAGTGAGATTGTTTAAGTCGGGACCGCCAGACTAGTAGATACCCTGAACCCAGAAATGAACACATACACACAAACTCACGGCAGTTGATGAGTATTGAGCCTGTTAAAAATTAAAATAAAAATGTACTTATAATTACCAACGGGAAAAATAACTTGCTCGAACTTGCTCCTCCGTGTTAAGATAAACAACTCTTACCAACTGCACCACACTACCACATTATTCATGAGTGATATAACACATAACCATCGCAAAAAATCAAGGAAAACGAAAATTTTGCACTTGTCATTACAACGATTCAAATTAATAATAATAATTATTATGAATAACGAAAAAATAAAAGAATTCAGCATAGCTCTACCATCCCTGTATTCGAACCCAGGCCTCCACGTTATGCGGCACAACTCTTACCAACTGGACCACGCTCTTACTTGGCTATGTTGTGTTAAAATTCAACTTAACCGTTGCAAAAAAAATTCCTGAAAAAACGCAAGACAAAATTTGCATATGCATATGTATGCGTGCACATGAACACAGAAGTTGCCAAGCAACAGCGCTTGGCCCCCGCTACTGAAAATATATTCTTAATTTGCTAGTATACTAAATTTTCGATCGTTATGAAATTTTCAGGACATTTTCAGATCATCGAAATGTATGTACAAACCAATTTGCACGTGTGTAGTATTTGATTTGCTTTGTTTTTATGGTTTTTTGGTATAGGTGGCGATTGGGGGGAGGTATCCAAAACCTGAAATATGTGGTTTGGGAGTTATGCTTAAGAAACCGAGTCAAAAAAGCTATAAATATCGATAATAGGAAAATGGAAGGAGTTATCGATGTTTTGAAATAAACATGATCTGCGTATGGTATATACGAACCGAATGAGACCAAGATCAGCTTTATAGCTTTTGCAGTCTCTGTGACGAGACGAGACAGACAGACGGACATGGCTAAATCGACTCGGCTAGTGATGCTGATCAAGAATATATATCAGGTCGGGTCCTTCTGCCTATTACATAAATTTGCACAAAACCATTATACCCTTTTTAACCCATTTTCAATGGGTTCAGAGTATAAAAACGCTATGGCAACCCAAAAGATATGTCGTCTTAAACCTATTTAACTTCTGCTGATGTCGGCGGAGTCAGCTTTGACTTAGAAAACTTTGTGCTCAGGCCGGTCACGGCGGTAGCCTGCAAGATACGTCGTGGCAAGCCCCGAGGGCAAGAAGTTGTCAAAATGTAAATTCTGAAGCCTCGGTTTAGCAATCTTCGCGTTAAGTTCGTGAGAAAACCGAAGACACGAGGTGGAAATTTAGCATCGGTAGATGTCGCCGGCGTCAGTCCGATATAGCAATCTTGGTAATCCAATCGAAGGCGGTGGCAAACCAACATATATGTCGTTTTAAACCTCGAGAGCACGCGGTTGACAATATTTAACTGCTGTTGTTGTCGGCGGAGTCAGTCTTGACTTAGAGAACTTTGTGTTCAGGCCAGTCGCGGCGGTAGCCTGAAACATATGTTGTGGTAAGCCCCGCAAGCACGAAGTTGTCAAAATGTAAATTCTGTACTCTCGGCTTAGCAAGCTTCGCGTTCAGTTCGCGATAACACCAAAGACACGAAGTGGAAATTTACAATCGGTTGATGTCGCCGACGACAGCCTCGACTTAGCAATCTTCGGAATCCATTCAAACGCGGCGGCTACCCGAATATATGTCGTGTTAAGCCAAATTTGGGTTTATATTACAGGGAAGCTCGCCTGGACGTTACAAAACAATTTTCCGACCACGACCCTTTCCGCCTCCTAAGCAAGTAAATCTGTATCTTGTACAGATTTGAGAATAGTGTCACAAGGCTTGGAAGGTAAACACTATTAGCATAGGTGAAAAAATTCACAGCTACGCCCCGTCCCGCCAGATTCTCCAAATTTGGTATGTATATATCTAGTCCCCTTCCACTAGAGCAATTCCCAGCGCCACGACCTACAAATTTGGAAATGCATCTCCCACAGTTTTTAAGCTAGAGTCACCAAATTTGGGATATATGCTACAGGAAAGCTGCCCAAGACGTTACAGAAACAAGTGAGATTGCTCTAGTCGGGACCGCCCGAATAGAAGATACCCTGAACCCAGAAATGAACACATACACACAGTTGATGAGTACTGATCCTGTTCAAAACAAAAAAAACAATTACCAACGGCAAAAGAAATGTTCCACAACCGGGTCTCGAACTCGCTTTCTCCGTTTTAAGATGCACGACTCTTACCAACTGCACCACACTACCACATCATTCATGTATGATATAACATTATTTAACCATCGCAAAAAATCAAGGAAAACGAAAATTTTGCACTTATCATTAAAACGATACAAATTAATAATAATAATAACTATGAATAACGAAAAGATAAAATAATTATACATTACTCTACCATACCAACGCCGAATGACGAATTATTAAAATATCAAGTTACACAATGCAAAAAGTCATAGCGGCTGCAGAAACGCTTAACTTGCGCCTCGTGCATTGCCTGCTATGTGAAGACATCCGGCCCAGAGCTCAGCCAGCTTCTGTGCTGGGGTCAAACCGAGTCGCGTTAACTTATGTTAACTACTCCCCCCTCAAGTCGACGCCGCCCTCGGCCGACCTTATCTCGGTGATCACCTCGTTCATCTTTCGAGCCGTAGCTTTCTTTTTCATGATCTCCCGATAGGTTAAACCGATGCCAAGAACTATGCCACAGGTTATGCCAAGGAGAAGCATCAGTATGATCGCGTTGATGTTACCAATTTCGCCCTTGACTTCTTGTATCATCTCCAAATTAAGTTCATTGAGCCGATGAAGGTAAGGGAGACTGAGGATGTCCTGTTGGCCTGTGACGTTCAGCAGAGGGGAAGCTGCGATGCCTGGTAACCGGTTCTGTAAGCTGTTGCGATTGATGTATCCCGTTCCGTTTATGGTGACCCAATTGTTGAAGATGATTAAATGTGCGCTACACACCCAGGACTCGGTGCCGTTATCTACGCAGATTGCCGCCGCTGCATAATTGATGGTGACAATTCCATCGTCGACCCACGTGACTGCGTCAGTTCGCAATAAGCTACACCGCCAGCATTATGTTCCTTGGCGCATGAGCTGGCTGTTGACCGTTGACAAAATGTCGTTCTTAGGGTGGCTGTGCAGTTTTCCAGCGCGTAGCTTTGATATTGGCATTCCGCGATGATGTTGTTTTCGATTCGCAGCATATGATTTTTGTGGGCGACTGGGTGGACTGTAATTTTCATACAGGTGTGTTTAAGTTTTGGAAAAGAGATTATAAATTATATCATGTTTGTGGATTGTAGAACTTTGACGGACGAAGCGGACATTAAGTAGGCTATGGGAGTATCTGTGGGCTCTTCAAACCAAACAGATTTTATGTCTGCGTGGTCTAAGATGTTTGAACTGACAATGTTGGCTTTAGCCAGGGTTATGGCGGGTATTAAGTTCTGCAACTCCATCGACAACATTCTGTTCCTAGCCAAAAGTGTTCGTTGAACAACCCATCACCGAACTTATTTAACTTATAAATATTATTAGAGAACCCAAAACCAAGACCTTTTTAAAGCGGGGTGCCAAGTGGCTTAAAACTTATATCTCTAGCAACCTAATGTAAAAGAAAAACTGCCAAATGGCACAATAAAAGTTAAGAGTAGAAAAGAAAACACTACTTAAGGTTGTCCTTGTGGACTACCCTCCCCCTAAGGAGAGCCGTAGTTCCCAGTTCGGCTTCCACGGCTCTTTCTTCACCCAAAGGTGTAAGTTTGTTTCCGAGCCTGCGATTGGACTTTACCAAGACTTCCTCTCCTACTTCAAAACCCCTATTTTGTCGGGAGTCGTTTTCCCTAGCTCTGAGGTTTTCCTGCGCTCTTTTAAGCTTGTTCTGAGATTCGCCTGGAATGAACGGACGACATCGACCGGCCGACTTACCCCTAAAAAATTGAGAACGTCAGAGTTGCCGTCTGAATCATCGGCTATCTGCGCCTCAGCATTTCTAGCTGCCGCTGCATACCCCACAGCTCCACATTTTTGGCTCTGAGTGGTATGATTTACCCTTTGACGCATCGGACCCGTTGCTCGGTCAGAGGTGTTCGTTCTTTTGAACGCTTGTGGGTTGCCCGAGTTGACGTAAGCTTGTGCTTGCGATGGCATCAGCATTCTAGACATTGAAAGGTCAACGTCCATTGGCTGCGGATCATTATTGCCGCTGCTTTGCCTACCACTAAGCTGATCGAACTGTTCGATCTGCTGAGGTTGCTGCGGCTATTGTTGCCGCGCGTAATGAGGGCTTTTGGTAGGGTCAGGCAGTGTCTCGACTGCTTCTGCGCCCTTTTGCCACTGCTGAAATTGAGGTTCTTGGTCGGGTCTCCGAGCCTTGTCCTCGATACTTTTGGCATAGTTTGCCGCGAGGGTGTATCTCTCATGATTGGCCTCGATTTCTTGTGCGAGTGCCAAAGCAGAGGAGAGATCGAGCGGGTGTGCCGCAAACAGAACATTAGAGAGGCTGCGCTTGAGGCCAGAAATGAATATGCGCAAGGCATCCCCTCTAAACTTCTCGCACATGCACCACGTTGGGCGCCAATTAAGTAGTTATAGATATTGGTTAAATAAATATTGATTTCATTCATATATTTATTGTTTATTACGACATAGCTGAATCGAGCAGTCTATGAAGGAGTTAATTAGCGCTTGGACTTGTTGTCTCAAGGCGTACAAATTGTGAACTAACTACTAAGTTGACAAAAAGAGACTTATGAAGCTACAAAGAATTATAATGACGAATTATTAAAATATCAAGTTACACAATGCAAAAAGTCATAGCGGCTGCAGAAACGCTTAACTTGCGCCTCGTGCATTGCCTGCTATGTGAAGACATCCGGCCCAGAGCTCAGCCAGCTTCTGTGCTGGGGTCAAACCGAGTCGCGTTAACTTATGTTAACTACTCCCCCCTCAAGTCGACGCCGCCCTCGGCCGACCTTATCTCGGTGATCACCTCGTTCATCTTTCGAGCCGTAGCTTTCTTTTTCATGATCTCCCGATAGGTTAAACCGATGCCAAGAACTATGCCACAGGTTATGCCAAGGAGAAGCATCAGTATGATCGCGTTGATGTTACCAATTTCGCCCTTGACTTCTTGTATCATCTCCAAATTAAGTTCATTGAGCCGATGAAGGTAAGGGAGACTGAGGATGTCCTGTTGGCCTGTGACGTTCAGCAGAGGGGAAGCTGCGATGCCTGGTAACCGGTTCTGTAAGCTGTTGCGATTGATGTATCCCGTTCCGTTTATGGTGACCCAATTGTTGAAGATGATTAAATGTGCGCTACACACCCAGGACTCGGTGCCGTTATCTACGCAGATTGCCGCCGCTGCATAATTGATGGTGACAATTCCATCGTCGACCCACGTGACTGCGTCAGTTCGCAATAAGCTACACCGCCAGCATTATGTTCCTTGGCGCATGAGCTGGCTGTTGACCGTTGACAAAATGTCGTTCTTAGGGTGGCTGTGCAGTTTTCCAGCGCGTAGATTTGATATTGGCATTCCGCGATGATGTTGTTTTCGATTCGCAGCATATGATTTTTGTGGGCGACTGGGTGGACTGTAATTTTCTTGCAGGTGTGTTTAAGTTTTGGAAAAGAGATTATAAATTATATCATGTTTGTGGATTGTAGAACTTTGACGGACGAAGCGGACATTAAGTAGGCTATGGGAGCATCTGTGGGCTCTTCAAACCAAACAGATTTTATGTCTGCGTGGTCTAAGATGTTTGAACTGACAATGTTGGCTTTAGCCAGGGTTATGGCGGGTATTAAGTTCTGCAACTCCATCGACAACATTCTGTTCCTAGCCAAAAGTGTTCGTTGAACAACCCATCACCGAACTTATTTAACTTATAAATATTATTAGAGAACCCAAAACCAAGACCTTTCTAAAGCGGGGTGCCAAGTGGCTTAAAACTTATATCTCTATTTTCAGATCATCGAAATGTATGTACAAACCAATTTGCACGTGTGTAGTATTTGATTTGCTTTGTTTTTATGGTTTTTTCTATATTGGGGGCGATTGCGAGGAGGTATCCAAAACCTGAAATATTTAAATAAATTTAAATTCTTTGTATGTTTTACGCGAACATAAAAAAATTAATTTGGTGGCTCCAGCTTTTATAGTTTAGTAGTTATGCTTTAAAATCCGAGTCAAAAAAGCGATAAATATCGATAATAAGAAAACGGAAGGAGTTATCGATGTTTTGAAATAAACTTGATCTGCGTATGGTATATACGAAGCGAATGAGACCAAGATCAGCTTTCTAGCTTTTGTCGTCTCTGAAATCGACGCGTTCATACAGACAGACGGACAGACAGACGGACATGGCTAAATCGACTCGGCTAGTGATGCTGATCAAGAATACTTTATGGGGTCGGAGATGCTTCCTTCTGCCTGTTACATACATTTGCACAAAACCATTATACCCTTTTTTACCCATTTTCAATGGGTTCAGGAGTATAAAAATGTTGAGCCAAGACCCTACCCCCTATAAAACCACGAAAATTTATATGTCGTACAGTTTAATGTCTTGTGTCACCAAATTTGGAAGGATCATAACTTGTAACATAATCTTAAGATCGGTAAAAAACTTCGTAGCCAATCCCCGATCCACCCCGCAAATCACGAAAAATCTGTATCACGTAGAGCTTTGAAGCCAGCGTCTTCAAATTTGGTATATATATATTTAGTGCCCTTCCATTAGAACTGCCCCCAGCACCGCGACCTTTAAATTTGACATTACCAAAAAAATTTCCGGCCACGAGCCTTTCCGCCTCTCAAACCATGAAAATCGATATCTCCCACAGTTTTTAGGGTAGTGTCACCAAATTTGAAAGGTATATAACTTGTCACCTTATTTTCAGACCGGTAAAAAAATTCGTAGCCCCGACCCACCAAATCCCGAAAATCTGTATCACGTAGAATTTTTTGCGGTTTTTTCGTCCCTTTGTAAAGAATCTTTTATCATTCCTCTCCACAAAAAAGGTGGGAGGTCTGATATAGCAAACTATAGGGGCATTGCTAAGCTATCTGCAATCTCTAAAATATTTGAAAAAATTATTACTTCGACTTTGCAGCATCTCTGCAAATCAATTATTTCCCTTCGCAGCATGGTTTTGTTAAGCGTCGGTCAACTTCGACCAACTTTCTTGAATTCACCTCGCTGCTGATTTTCTAACGAAATTTCAAACAGATATCATTTACACTGACTTCAGCAAAGCGTTGGACTCTGTACACCATGATCTTTTAATGCTAAAACTTAACCGTATCTGTTTCCCAACCTCTCTCGTGCCTTGGATCTCTTCATATTTAAAGGGTAGAACTTAAAAGTTTTACTTAGATCTAATACCTCTAAGCAGGTTTATGTCACCCAGGGTAGTCACCTAGAACCTCTACTCTTCACTCTTTCTGTTAATGACCTGCCCTCTATTCACACTTCACATTCGTTTACAAGAAGATTTGAGCTCTATGCAACTTTGGTGTTCGACCAATCAGCTGCACCTATGTTTATGACTTTCAGTCATTATAGGCCACACGCTGTTAGCTATACAATTGACAGTTTTTCTTTTCAACGTATAGTTACAGTAAAGGACCTTGGAGTTCTCTTTGATTCAAAGCTGAGCTTCAAGATTCACCTCTCCAGCATTATAAACGAGGCTAAGGGTGGACTTGGATTTATTAAACGTTGGACGAAGTAATTCAACAATCCCTTCACTACAAAACTTTTATATATATCTCACTTGTACGCTCAATCCTAGAATACTGTTCATGTATCTGGTGTCCGCAGTATAAAATCCACCAAGATAGAATTGAGTCTGTTCAGAAGCAATTTCTGATATTTGCCTTACGTGGTTTAAACTGGGACTCCAATCTTCGCCTCCCATCGTACTCTAGCAGACTCTTACTTCTTAATCTACCGTCGTTATCCAACCGTACGACAATTCTTGGTGTTATATTCCTACATAAGTTGATTAATGGCAATATTGATTCATCATTCCTTTTAGGTCTATTGAACTGCTCTGTCCCCTTCAGACCTACTAGAAACTACTTCCCGTTATTCGTGCCTACATGCACAACCGACTACGCTTTGCACAATTCTTTTTGTACCTTCTGTCTGCAATATAACAGAATGTACCACGTGTTCTGCTCAGAACGCTCTCTTTCCCTAATAAAATCATTTCTGTCAGGAGACCTTCGGGAAGCTACGAGCAGGGGCATAGCTTTTATTTTTATTTTTATTTTTTTATTTTTATTTTATAAAGAAAGTCGACAAAACGAGTGTCAACAAAAGTACACACATACATAAAATTATAAAATGCTAAAAGCCTAACAGGATTATAAACATTGATAATAACATCACCAACACGATGGGGGAATTTTATTTGCCTGTCCGGCCAGCTATGCCCCTGGTCACAGCTATATGTTGTTAGTGATGTTATTAAATCCTACATCTAGATAGGAAGGCGTTAGTAGTAAAACTATATTTATAAATTTAAATATACTTTAGAATATAAACAAAATTTTTGGGAAAAGTGAAAGAACAGTCTTAATAATAACAAAAATTAGTATTTGATAGATAAGAGTAAAAAAGAGACAGAGATGGAAAATCACTGGCCCGATGGGGGAGATTTTTAGCTTGCCGGACCCACCATCGGGTCGGCGTTTCCCATCTTTCTTTTCTTTATTCTTATCTATCTAATACTATTTATTGTTATTATAAAGATTGTTCTTTCACTTTTCCCGAAAATGTTGTTTATAATTTAAAGTAGAATCTAAAACATCACAGACAATATTAAGCTGTGACTAGAGGCATAGCTGGCCGTACAGACAAAAAAAAAAATACCCCCATCGTGTTGGTGATGTTATTATTGATTTTTATAATTCCGTTACTCTTTTAGCATTTATTAAGTACATGTATGTGTATATATCCTGTTTTATATTCTGTTACTTTGTTGACACTCGTTTTGTCGACTTTTTTAAATAAATAAAATAAAATAAAATAAAACAAGTGAGATTGCTCAAGTCGGGACCGCCAGACTAGTAGATACCCTGAACCCAGAAATGAGCACAAGCACAAAAACTTTTGGCAGTTGATGAGTATTTAGCCTGTTGAAAGTAAAAAATAAAATTTACTAATAATTACAAACGGAAAATAAAAACTTCACAACCGGGAGTCGAACTCGGTCCATCCGTGTTAAGAGGCACAACTCTTACCAACTGCACCACACTACCACTCTATTCGTGTATGATATAACATTACTTAACCATCGCACAAAGTCAAGGAAAACGAAAATTTTGCACTTGTCATTAAAACGGTACAAATTAATAATAATAAAAATAATAACTATGAATAACGAAAAAATAAAAGAATTCAACATTACTCAACCGTCGCTGGATTCGAACCCGGACCTCCACGCTGTGCGGCACAACTCTTACCCACTGGACCACGCTCCCAATTGTTATGGCTGTGCTAAAATTCAACTTAACCGTTGCAAAAAAATTCCTGAAAAAACGCAAGACAAAATTTGCATATGCATATGTATGCGTGCACATGAACACAGAAGTTGCCAAGCAACAGCGCTTGGCCCCGCTACTGAAAATATATTCTTAATTTGCTAGTATACTAAATTTTCGATCGTTATGAAATTTTCAGGACATTTTCAGATCATCGAAATGTATGTACAAACCAATTTGCACGTGTGTAGTATTTGATTTGCTTTGTTTTTATGGTTTTTTTGGTATAGGTGGCGATTGGGGGGAGGTATCCAAAACCTGAAATATGTGGTGGCTCTAGCTTTCATAGTTTGGGAGTTATGCTTAAGAAACCGAGTCAAAAAAGCTATAAATATCGATAATAGGAAAACGGAAGGAGTTATCGATGTTTTGAAATAAACATGATCTGCGTATGGTATATACGAACCGAATGAGACCAAGATCAGCTTTATAGCTTTTGCAGTCTCTGAAATCGACGCGTTCATACAGACAGACAGACAGACAGACGGACATGGCTAAATCGACTCGGCTAGTGATGCTGATCAAGAATATATATCAGGTCGGGTCCTTCTGCCTATTACATACATTTGCACAAAACCATTATACCCTTTTTTACCCATTTTCAATGGGTTCAGGGTATAAAAACGCTATGGCAACCCAAAAGATATGTCGTCTTAAACCTATTTAACTTCTGTTGATGTCGGCGGAGTCAGCTTTGACTTAGAAAACTTTGTGTTCAGGCCGGTCACGGCGGTAGCCTGAAAGATACGTCGTGGCAGCCCCGAGGGCAAGAAGTTGTCAAAATGTAAATTCTGTACCGTCGGCTTAGCAAGCTTCGCGTTCAGTTTGCGATAACACCAAAGACACGAAGTGCAAATTTTCAATCGAGAGATGTCGCCGGCGTCAGTCCGACTTAGCAATCTTCGTTATCCAATTGAACGCGGTGGCAACCCGAATGATAAGTCGTTTTAAGCCTCGAGAGCACGCGGTTGACAATGTTTAACTTCTGTTGTTGTCGGCAGAGTCAGCCTTGACTTAGAAAACTTTGTGTCCTGGACAGTCGCGGCGGTAGCTTTATAGGTATGACGTGGTAAACCCCGAAGGCACGAAGTTGTCAAATTGTAAATTCTGAAGCCCCGACTTAGCAAGCTTCACGTTCAGTTCGCTGTAAAACCGAAGACACGAGGTGGAAATTTACAATCGGGAGATGTCGCCGACGACGGCCTCGACTTAGCAATCTTCGGAATCCATTCAAACGCGGCGGCTACCCGAATATATGTCGTGTTAAGCCAAATTTGGGTTATATATTACAGGGAAGCTCGCCTGGACGTTACAAAACAATTTTCCGGCCACGACCCTTTCCGCCTCTTAAACAAGTAAATCTGTATCTTGTACAGATTTGAGAATCGTACAGATTTATAGCAATCGTGCAACTCGTGATCCAATCGAACGCGGTGGAAAACTAAAAGATATGTCGTGGTAAGCCGCATAAGCACTGGCTTACAATACTTAAGCTCTGTTGATGTCGGCACTGTCAGCCTCGACTTAGAAAACTTTGTGTTCAAATCAAACGCGGCGGAAGCCTGGAAGATGTGTCGTGGTTAACTCCGAGGGCACTATGTTGACAAAATGGTACGTCCATAGTTGTCGGCGGAGTCAGCTTCGGCTTAGCACGCTTCGCGTTCAGTTCGCGATAAAACCGAAGACACGAGGTGGAAATTTACTATCGGTTGATGTCGCCGACGACAGCCTCGACTTAGCAATCTTCGGAATCCATCCAAACGCGGCATATACATTCCCTTCACGTCACAAAAAACCAAATTTCCACGCCCCAGCAAATCACGCCGCCCCTTCCACCAAAATATCACGTAGAGTTTTAAAGACAGAGTCGTCAAATTTGGTATGTAGACATCTAGTCCCCTTCCACTAGAGCAGCTCGCAGCGCCGCGACCCACAAATTTGGAAATGCATATATCTCCGACAGTTTTTAAGCTAGAGTCACCAAATTTGGGATATGTATTACAGGAAAGCTGCCCAAGACGTTACAGAAAAAATGTTTAGGCCATGACCCTACCCACCTATAAAACCACGAAAATTTATATGTCGCACAGTTTTAGGGCTTGTGTCACCAAATTTGGAAGGTACATAACTTGTCACCTAATTTTAAGATCGTTAAAAAAAAATTCCGAGCCACGCCCCGACCCGCCCCGCAAATCACTAAAATCTATATCACGTAGAGTTTTAAAGCTATAGTCTCCAAATGTGGTATGTATATGTCTAGGTCCCTTCTACAAAGATTGCTTCCTTGATATTCCGGGCAACCCCATTTAAACAAACCCCAGCACCGTGACCTACAAATTTTAAAATCTCTATATCTCCCACAATTTTTAGCTACAGTCATTAAATTTGGGATATATATTGCACGGAAGATCCCCTTCACGTCACAAATAAACAAATATCCCAGCCCCGCACCAACAAATCAAGAAAATCTATATCACGTAGAAATTTAAAGCCAGAGTGACCGAATTCGATATGTGTATATCTAGTCCCCTTCCACTAAAACAACACCCAGCGACGCGTACTACAAATTTTGAAATGCATAGATCTCGTACAGTTTTTTAGCTAGAGTCACCAAATTTGGGAAATGTATTACAGGAAAGCTGCCCAAGACGTTACAGAAAAAATGTTTAGGACAAGATCCTACCCGCCTATAAAACCACGAAAATTTATATGTCACACAGTTTTAAGGCTTGTGTCACCAAATTTGGAAGGTACGTAACTTGTCACCTAGATTTAAGATCGGTAAAAAAAATTCCGAGCCACGCCCCGACCCGCCCCAAAAAATCACGAAAATCTATATCAAATAGAGTTTTAAAGCTTTAGTCTCCAAATGTGGTATGTATAAGTTAAGGTCCGTTCCACTAAGATTGCTTCCTTGATATGCCGGCATACCCCACTAAAACAAACCCAAGCATCGTGACCTACAAATTTGAAAATCGCTATATCTTCCACAGTTTTTAGCTAGAGTCACCAAATTTGGGATATATATTGCACGGATATTTATATTCACGTCACCAAATTTCCCAGCAACTTCTCCTCCCGCCCCAACAAATGTCGAAAATCTATATCAAATAGTGTTTTGAAGCTAGAGTCTCCAAATTTGGTATGTATAGATATAGTCCCTTCCACTAGAGCAACCCCCAGCGCCGCGACCCACAAATTTGGAAATGCATATATCTCCCACAGTTTTTAAGCTAGAGTCACCAACTTTGTGATATATATTGCACGGAATGTCCACTTCACGTCACAAAACAAGTGAGATTGCTCTAGTCGGGACCGCCCGACTAGTAGATACCCTGAACCCAGAAATGAACACATACACACACACTCTCGGCAGTTGATGAGTATGGATCCTATTAAAAATAATAATAAAAAAAAAACAATTACCAACGGAAAAAAAATGTTCCGCAGCCGGGGCTTGAACTCGGTCTCCCCGTCTTAAGATGCACGACTCTTACCAACTGCACCACACTACCACATTTTTCGCGAACGATATAACATTACTTAACCATCGCAAAAAGTCGAGGAAAACGAAAATTTCAGTCATTAAAACGTACAAATTAATAAAAATAATAATTATAAATAAATAAAAAAATAAAACAATTCATCATTGCTCTACCATACCATCGCTGAATTCGAACCCGGACCGCCGCGTTACGAGGCACAACTCTTACCCACTGGACCACGCTCTTACTTCACTTCGTTGTGTTAAAATTCAATTTAACCGTTGCCTAAAAAAATTCCTAGGAAAACGCAAGACTTTCTGGACGTGCATATGTATGCGTGCACATGTACACAGAAATTGCCAAGCAGCTGCGCTTTGCCCCCACTACTGAAAATAGATTCTTGATTTGCTCGTAAGCTAAATGTACGATCGTTATGAAATTTTCAGGACTTATTCAGATCACCGATATGTATGTACAAACCACTGCACGTGTGTAGTATTTGATTTGTGTTTTTTGGTTTTATCGATATTGGGGGCGATTGGGGGAGGTATCCAAAACCTGAAGGGCTTAAATTCTTCGTATATTTTACGCGAACAAAAAAAATAAATTTGGTGAGCCAGTATAGTTTGGGAGTTATGCTTAAAAAACCGAGTCAAAAAAGCGATAATTATCGATAATAAGAAAACGGAAGGAGTTATCGATGTTTTGAAATAAACTTGATCTGCGTATGAAATATACGAACCGAATGAGACCAAGATCAGCTTTCTAGCTTTTGTAGTCTCTGAAATCGACGCGTTCATACAGACAGACGGACAGACGGACACGGACAGACAGACAGACGGACATGGCTAAATCGACTCGGCTAGTGATGCTGATCAAGAATATATACTTTATGGGGTCGGAGATGCTTCCTTCTACCTGTTACATACATTTGCACAAAACCATTATACCTTTTTTACCCATTTTCAATGGGTTCAGGTATAAAAATGAATTTCCCAGCCACGTCTCCTCCCGCCCAAGCATATGTTGAAAATCTATATCACGTTAGAGTTTTAAAGCCAGAGTCACCGAATTTGGTATGTATACATCTAGTCCCTTGCCACTAGAACAACCCCCAGCGACGCGACCTACAAATTTGCATGCATTATCTCCGGCAGTTTTTAAGCTAGAGTCACCAAATTTGGGATATGTATTACAGGAAAGCTGCCCAAGAGGTTACAGAAACAAGTGAGATTGTAGATACCCTGAACACAGAAATGAACACATACACACACACTCTCGGCAGTTGATGAGTATTGAGCCTTTTTAAAATTAAAAAAAACAATTACCAACGGAAAAACAAATGTTCCACAACCGGGGCTCGAACTCGCTCTCTCCGTCTTAAGATGCACGACTCTTACCAACTGCACCACCCTACCACATTTTTCGCGAATGATATAACATTACTTAACCACGCAAAAAGTCAAGGAAAACGAAAATTTTGCAGTTGTCATTAAAACGATACAAAATAATAAAAATAATAATTATAAATAAATAAAAAATAAAACAATTCAACATTTACTACCATACCAACGCTGAATTCGAACCCGGATCTCCACGTTGCGCGTCACAACTCTTACCCACTGGACCACGCTCTTCTTCTCCTCGTTGTGTTATCAATCAACCGTTGCAAACAAAATTCCTAGAAGAACGCAAGACAAATTTTGCATATGCATATGTATGCGTGCACATGTACACAGAATACACACAATTGATTGCTCGAAACTCAATGTACGATCGTTCTGAAATTTTCAGGACTTATTCAGATCATCGAAATGTATCTACAAACCAATTTGCACGGTGTAGTATTTGATTTACTGTGTACTTTGGTTTTATCAATATTGCGGGCGGTTGGGGGGGGTAACCAAAATCATTTAAATTCTTCGTATGTTTTACGCGAACATAAAAAAAAATTTGGTGGCTCTAGCTTTTATAGTTTGGGAGTTGTGCTTAAAAAACCGAGTCAAAAAAGCGATAAATATCGATAATAAGAAAACGGAAGGAGTTATCGATGTTTTGAAATAAACTTGATCTGCGTATGGAATACACGAACCGAATGAGACCAAGATCAGCTTTCTAGCTTTTGTCGTCTCTGAAATCGACGCGTTCATACAGACAGACGGACAGACACACGGACATGACTAAATCGACTCGGCTAGTGATGCTGATCAAGAATACTTTATGGGGTCGGAGATGCTTCCTTCTGCCTGTTACATACATTTGCACAAAACCATTATACCCTTTTTACCCATTTTCAATGGGTTCAGGGTATAAAAATGTTTAGGCCAAGACCCTACCCGCCTATAAAACCACGAAAAGTGGTCGCACAGTTTTAAGGCTTGTGTCACCAAATTTGAAAGAAACGTAACTTGTCAGCTAATTTTAAGATCGTTAAAAAAATTCCGAGCCACGCCCCGACCCGCCCCGCAAATCACGAAAATCTATATCACGTAGAGTTTTAAAGCTATAGTCTCCAAATGTGGTATGTATATGTCTAGGTCGCTTCCACAGAGATTGCTTCCTTAATATTCCGGGCAACCCCATTTAAACAAACCCCAGCCCCGTGACCTACAAATTTGAAAATCTTATATCTCCTACAGTTTTTTAGCTAGAGTCACCAAATTTGGGATATGTATTACAGAAAAGCTGCCCAAGACATTACAGAAAAAATGTTTAGGCCATGACCCTAAGATCAAAAACCACGAAAATTTATATGTCGAACAGTTTTGAGGCTTGTGTCACCAAATTTGGAAGGTACATAACTTGCCACCTAATTTTAAGATCGGTAAAAAAAATTCATAGCCAGGCCCCAACCCGCTCCGCAAATCACGAAAATCTATATCACGTAGTGTTTTAAAGCCAGAGTCTCAAAATTTCGTATGTATATGTCTAGTTCCCTACCACGAAGATTGCTTTCTGAATATTTCGGCCAATCTCACCAAAACAAACCCCAGCAACATGACCTACAAATTTGAAAGTCTCTATATATCCCACAATTTTTAAGATAAAGTCACAAAATTTGGGATATGTATTACAGGAAAGCTGCCCAAGACGTTACAGATAAAATGTTTAGCCCGGGATCCGTCCCGCCCATAATTTCACGAAAATTTATATGTCGAACAGTTGTAAGGCTTGTGTCACCAAATTTGGAAAGTACATAACTTGTCACCTAATTTTAAGATCGGTAAAAAAATTCCGAGCCACGCCCCGACCCGCCCCGCAAATCACGAAAATCTATATCAAGTAGAGTTTTAAAGCTTTAGTCTCCAAATGTGGTATGTATATGTTTAGGTCCGTTCCACAAAGATTGCTTCCTTGATATTCCGGCCAACCCCACTAAAACAAACCCAAGCACCGTGACCTACAAATTTTAAAATCTCTATATCTTCCACAGTTTTTAGCTTTAGTCACCAAATTTGGGATATATATTGCACGGAAGGTCCCCTTCACTTCACAATAAACCAAATTTCCCAGCCACGTCTCCTCCCGCCCCAGCAAATCACGAAAGTCTATATCACTTAAAGTTTTAATGCCAGAGTCACCGAATTTGCTATGTATACATCTAGTCCCCTGCCACTAGAACAACCCCCAGCGACGCGACCTACAAATTTGGAAATGCAAACTCTCCCACAGTTTTTAAGCTAGTGTCACTAAATTTGGGATATTTATTACAGGAAGGCTGCCCAAGACGTTAAAGTAAAATTGTTTAGGCCAAGACCCTATCCACCTATAAATCCACGAAAATTTATATGTCGAACAGTTTTAAGGCTTGTGTCACCAAATTTGGAAGGTACATAACTTGCCACCTAATTTTAAGTCCCCTGCCACTAGAACAACCCCCAGCGACGCGACCTACAAATTTGGAAATGCATATATCTCGTACAGTTTTTTAGCTAGGGTCACCAAATTTGGGATATGTATTACAGGAAAGCTGCCCAAGACGTTACAGAAAAAATGTTTAGGCCATGACCCTACCCACCTATAAAACCACGAAAATTTATATGTCGCACAGTTTTAGCCACGCCCCGACCCGCCCAAGCAAATCAAGAAAATCTATATCACGTTAGAGTTTTAAAGCCAGATTCACCGAATTTGGTATGTATATATCTAGTCCCCTTCCACTAGAACAACCCCCAGCGACGCGACCCACAAATTTGGAAATGCATATACCTCCCACAGTTTTTAAGCTAGAGTCACCACATTTGTGATATATATTGCACTGAAGGTCCACTTCACGTCACAAAAAAACAACTTTCCCGGTCACGTCTCCTGCCGCCCAAGCAAATCTGGAAAATCTTTATCACGTTAGAGTTTTAAAGCCAGAGTCACCGAATTTGGTATGTATATATCTAGTCCCCTACCACTAGAAAAACCCCCAGCGACGCGACCTTTAAATTTGGAAATGCATATACCTCCCACAGTTTTTAAGCTAGAGTCACCAAATTTGGGAAATGTATTGCACGGAAGGTCCCCTTCACGTCACAAAAAAACAAATTTCCCAGCCACATCTCCTCCCGCCACATCTTATCACGAAAATCTATATCAAGTAGAGTTTTAAAGCTAGAGTTTTGTATGTATATGTCTAGTTCTCTTCCACAAAGATTGCTTCCTTGATATTCCGGCCAATCCCACTAAAACAAGCCCCAGCACCAGGACCTACAAATTGGAAAATCTCTATATCTCCCACAGTTTTTAGCTAGAGTCACAAAATTTGGGATATATATTGCACGGAAGGTCCTCTTCACGTCACAAAAAAACAAATTTCCCAGCCACTTCTCTTCCGCCCCAGCATATCACGAAGGTCTATATCACGTAGAGTTGTAAAACCAACGTCACCGAATTATGTATGTAAATATCTAGTCCCTTTCCACTAGAACAACCCTCAGCGACGCGACCTACAAATTTGGAAATGCATATATCTCCTTCAGTTATTAAGCTAGAGTCACCAAATTTGGAATATGTATTACAGGAAAGCTTCCCAAGACGTTAGAGAAAAAATGTTTAGGTCAATACCCTATTTCAGAGTCACCAAATTAGATATGTACATCTTTAGCCACTTCCACTAGAACAACACCCACCGACGCAACTTACAAATTTGGAAATGCATATATCACCTACGGTTTTAAAATTAGAGTTAGCAAATTTGTGGTATGTATTACAGGAAAGCTGCCCAAGACGTTACAGAAAAAATGTTTAGGTTAAGACCCGACCCGCCTATGAAACCACGAAATCTTTGTGAGGCAGGTTGCGGACGCAACCGCCCATAATAAATACAGGATAGTTTAAGCATGTTGTAAATAAGAAATAAGAAGTAAGAAAGAGAAAATATGTTATAAGAATTAGCAATGAATGCATACAATGAAGTGTAAAGTAATTTTAGTATATTAAGCGGAATAAGTATTGTTAGTACTATTAGAATAATCGTTAGAATTATTGACATAGCAGGCAGGTACATCGACAGCGACCAGCTGCTAAGGGCGCCATCAAGAGCAGCCCTGCGATCAGCTGCCGAAAGCTTAGGCGAGACAGCGGCTTTGCGGCGAAAAGCCAAAGCTCTCAAGAAATTGGGCTGCTGCCGCGAGCGACGAGAGATGACAAATTAATTAGTGTCGAGCTCTTCAACCGATCGGTCGCGTGTCGGTCGCGAGTCAAAAGTTAAAAACGAAGTCGCGACGTCGAGTGAGCATGTGCGCGCGAAGTGTCAATAGTGCGGAAGAGCACTAAGAGTCATTCCGAGAAGACGCAATTGGAAGGAGATCCGTAAGCGCCTCTTTGACTATATTGCTTCATTTAACAAAATTGTAGCAGAGGTTAACGTGGCCTGGCATTGTCCTGGTCTGGGCGGGAGTCGCTGACATGGTTTACACCTGCTGATTCTAGTTAGGGAGTATTGCCTGGGTGAGAACCTGGCGTGGGCGGACACGTGGTCAAGGCGCGAAGCCTGGCCCAGTTAGGCTAGCGAGATTGTACACGCGTCGCAACGAAAGCGTCAACGCGAGCGTGTACGCAGTCAAAGTGGACAGCGAGGGAAACGCAGCAAGGCGACAAGGCAACAAAACGACAAAGAAGAATACATCAAGAGAGACCGGGAGTTATGCGGCGAACAGTACCGAAGGTGGCAAATAATAAATAAATTCGTCTGAAACAAATAACTGAAAGCAAATAACTAAAAATAAATAAACTAATAAATTAAAAAAAATAAACAAATAAGTAATAATAAAATAAATAATAACCTGTGGAGTTAACTAAATAAGTTAACGAACAGAGCGCAACAATTTTTGCTGTGGTAAAAGGAAGAGGCAATAAAATTTGCACAAATTGTACCATAAAAAAAATCAAAGTCGCAAACGAAGTGAATTAAACAAAATAAATAATTAACAAAAGCACGATATTGTTCAGTCAAGTAAAATAAATAATTAATATAAACAAATAAAATAAAATATAATAAAATAATATAAATATAATAAAATAAATAATAATAATACCATAAATAAAATATAATTAAATAAAATCAATAAAAAATCAAATAAAGTAAATTATAAATTGAATAAAATAAATAATAAATTAAACATAACTAAATCAAATCAAATTAAATTAAACAAAACATAATTAAATAAAATAAATAATAAACAATATACAAAAAAAAAAGCGAAACGGCACAGGTATTAGTTCGAAATGGAACCGACACACAAGACTGGAGGCGAGGAAGGCCACGGTCCTGGAGGACATGGCGCATCCTGTTGCCAAGGCGACATCGGTCGGCAACTGGCGTGAGGATGACCCCAGCAAAGGCGGCGCGTCAAGAGAATGCGGCAAGGCTGGAGCAGAATGGCGGCAAACCACCACGTCTGGAAGACGTGAAGGCGGAAGGTCTAGTGGGATGCGACGGGCCAGGACGCCATCCAAGAGGAGCCAGGCAACCATGGTCAAAGGACGCGGAGTCGAAGGTCACTACGGATCTGGGTCAAGAGGGTCAGCAAGATCGAGTGGCACGGCCTGTGGAAACAGAAGCCGAGTCGGAGGCCGTGTCAAGAAGGATCCTGGGCCCAAATACCCTGATTGAGCCAGCCGCCACAGGCGTCTCAGAAGAAGAGCGCGAAGACCAGACCGCGCAGGATTTCGGAAAGTTAGAGCCGGAGATAAGGCAGTTTTTGGAAGAGCTAGCGCTGTTCGACGGACTCAGAGGGGTGTCTCACATCGCCGAGCACCGGATTTTCATAAAAAGACGACAAGCCTCTAAAACTGCGCTACTACCTCAAGAATCCGGCCATGCAGAAGATGATTGACGACCAAGTCGAGGAACTCCTCCAGGCGGGTGCAATCGAACCTTCTCGCAGCCCTCATAGCACTCCCATCATCCTAGTCAGGAAGAAGACGGGAATGGCGTATGTGCGTGACTATAGGCAGCTTAATGCTCATTCATTGCCGGACGCGTACCCGGTACCCCGTATCAACCACATCTTGAAGCGTCTGCGGCAGGCCCGGTACATATCGACGTTGGACCTGAAGCAGGGATACTGGCAGATCCCGATGGCTGAGGATAGTCGGCAGTACACGGCATTCACGGTGCCGGGCCGGGGACTGTTCCAGTGGCGGGTGATGCCCTTTGGTCTCCTTTTTGAGTGCGCTACGTTTCAAAGGGCCCTGGACACGGTTATAGGACCTGAGATGGAGCCACACGCGTTTGCATATCTGGACGACATCATTGTCGTGGGTGCGACCAAGGAGCAGCACCTAGCCAACCTACATGAGGTATTCCGCCGACTCCGAGCGGCCAACCTCAAGGTCAACCGGAAGAAGTGTGCTTTCTTCAAGAGGGAGCTAGTGTACTTGGGTCACGTGGTGAGTGGCGACGGCATCAAGACAGATCCGGAAAAGGTGGCGGCTATACGAAATCTGGAGGCGCCGACGAATGTAAAAGAGCTGTGTCGATGCCTGGGTATGACGTCCTGGTACCGCCGCTTTGTGCCCAACTTCGCATCGATTGTGCAGCCGATGACGGAGCTGCTGAAGAAGGGGCGCAAATGGTCCTGGGGTCGCGAGCAGCAGGCAGCGTTGGACCAGCTGAAGGACAGCCTGACAACCGCCCCGGTGCTTGCTTGTCCCGACTTCTCTGTCAAGTTCTTGCTTCAGACGGACGCTAGCGACTACGGCCTGGGAGCCATATTGACGCAGGCCATCGACGACCAAGAACGGGTCATCGCCTACGCTATCCGAATACTATTAAAAGCAGCAATCAATTACTCGGCCACGGAGAAGGAATGTTTAGCCATAGTATAAACTATAAGGAAACTGCGGTGTTACCTGGAAGGCTAGCGGTTTGATGTCGTGACGGACCACGTGGCGTTAAAATGGTTCAACTCAATCGAGAGTCCATCTGGTCGGATCGCCCGCTGTGCTCTAGAGTTGCAACAGTTCCAGCTCGACGTGCACTATCGCAAGGGGAAGTTGAATCTGGTAGCCGAAGCGCTATCCCAGCAGCCACTGGAGACCTTCTATATATATCTTTATCTATATCTATATCTATATCGATATCTATATCTATTATATAACGTTGAGTTTGAAAGCCAGGGTCACAAAATTTGGTATATACATAGCTGGTGACCACTCTCAAAGATTGCATCCTTGATATTCCTGCAATCCACAATAGAACGAACCCCAGCGCCCCCGCCCTTAAAAATCGGAAATGCCCATATTTCCCACAGTTTTTAAATAAGAGCCACCAATGTTGGGATACGTGTTTCAGGGAAACTCTCCTAGACGTTGCGGAAAACATTTTGCGGACACGACGTTTGCCTCCGCACCACACACGGAAATCTATATTTTGCACAGTTTAAAAACTAGGGTCACCAAATGTGGATAGTAAATAGCTGGTCACCTATTTTAAAGTTATGCAAAAAAATCCCAGGCACGCCCCTCATGACGTCCGCGCACAACGAAAATCCGTATCACGTAGAGTGTTAAAGCAAGAGTCACCAAATTTGGTATGTAGATAGCTGGTGACTTCCCTAAAAGATTGCATCCTTGATATCCCTGCCAATCCCACCAGAACGACTTCCAGCGCCCCCGCTCTTTCAAAACGCAAATGGCTACATCTCCCACAGTTTTAAGGCTAGAGCCACCAAATTTGGGATATATATTACCGGGAAGCTCCCCTAAATGTTACAGTCCCCTCCCGCCGCTTCAAACCAAATATATCTATATCTTGCACAGTTTATAAACTAGGGTCACCAAACTTGGAAGGTAAATAGATGGTGACTTCCCTCAAAAATTGCAACCTTGATATCCCGGCCAAGCCCACAAGAACTTCTCGCAGCGCCCCCGCCCTATTAAATCGGAAATGATTATATCTCCCAACATTTTTAAGCTAGAGTCATCAAAATTGTGATATAAATTACAGAGGAGCTCCCCTAGATGTTACAAAATAAATTTTTCGGCCACAATCGTTCTTGGCACCAAATACGTAGAAAATCTATATCTCGCACAGTTTTGGAGCTGAAGTCACGTAGAGTTTCAAAGCCAAAAATCACCAAGTGTGGTATGTTGATAGCTGGAAACCGCCCTCAAAGATTGAATCCTTGATATCCCAGCCAACCCCACTAGAACGATGACTAGCGGCCCGGCCTACCAAATCGGAAATGTTTATATATCCTACCGTTCTATTGCTAATGTCACAAAATTTGGGATATATATTACAGGGAAGGTACCCTAGGCGTTACAGAAATTATTCCCCGCCCCCTTAAACCACGAATATATATTTATCGCATAGTTTTCAAGATAGGGTCACAAAATTTGGAAGGGAAATGCAAAAATCTAAAGATCAGTAAAAAATTTCCCAGTCACGCCCCCTCATGTCCTGGAACATCACGAAATTCTATATCACGTAAAGTTTTAAAGCCAGAGTCAACAAAATTGGCATGTTAATGGGTGGTGACCCCCCTCAAAGGTTGGCATTCTTGATATCCCTGACAACCCCACTAAAACGATATATAACAGGGAAGCTCCCTATATTTCGCAAAGTTTTAAGGCTAGGGTCACCAAAGTTGGAAGGCAAACTACTGGTCACCTTCCTTAAAGGATATTTAAAAAAATTTCGCGGTCACGCCCTCTCCTAGCTCCGCGAATCACGAACATCCTACATCACGTAGAGTTTTAAAGCCAAAGTCACCAAATTTGGTATGTGGATACCTGGTATGTGAATACCTCGTGAACTTAAAGAGTGGTAAAAAAAATATCCCAGCCACGGTATGTCCCCGCACATCGCAAAAATCTATATATTGGTATATCATACGCAGAACAAGCTTATAATTTTTTTTGAGAACATGCTCCGTTTCATTAATATCGATAAAAATCGACAGCAACCTTTGGTTTTCTTACAATATCTCGGAGACTATAAGAGGTATAGGCAACAAAATTTAGTGCGTTATGTTTGTGTAAGCGATACGCAGATTTTGAATGCAAAAATTCGTTAATCAAATACTACAGACCTGAAAATTGGTTTGTACATGTATTTCAATGCTGCTAATAAATCCCAAAAGTTTCATAACGATAAATTTCGTTTCTATAGTGGGGCACGCGCAGCAACCGAGTAAAATGCGTGCGGGGTGCATTTGTGTGTGTATATGTATGTATGAATACAAACGGCTTGAAATGCTTATGACGACAGATCGGGCGACCCCGACTAGAGCCCTCTCTTTTGATAAGAAAGGAGAACCAAATTTGAAAAGTAAATAATAAAATCTATAGATCGGTAAAAAAATTTTTTTCTCAACAAATCGGATACGTCTCCACAGCTACAATCACCATATTTGGGATATTTATTACAGCGAAGCTCCCTCAGAAGTTACAGAATATATATTCCGGCTACAATACATCTCGGCCCCAAAAACCTAGAGTATTTATAACTCGCACAGTTTTAGGGCTAAGGTCACCTACAGTTAAAAAGCCGAAGACTACTAGCGCCGCCACTCTAACAAATCGGAAATTTCTTTATCTTTTTCCGTTTTAAAACTAGAGTCACCAAATTTGGGATATATTTTACAGGGAAGCTGCTGTACACGTTACAGAAAACATTTTTCAGCCACGACGCCCCAGCGCCCTTGCCTTAAAAAAAAAGGCAAGTCCTTTATCTCCCACAATTTGTAAGCTGGAGTCACCAAATTCGGATTATATATTTCAGACGTTACAGAAATCATTTTTCGGCCACAACGCTTTTCGCCCCACCACACACGAAAACCTACATATATTTCGCACAGTTGTAAAGCTAGGGTAACCAAATTTGGAAGGCAAAGAGCTGGTCACGTACTTTGAAGATTAATTAAAAAAAAAATAACCCAGCCACGCCTCCTCATGTCCCTGCACATCGCAAAAATCTACGTAGATGGAGTTTTAAAGCAAGAGTCATCAAATTTGGTATGAAAATATCTGGTGACCTCCCTCAATGATTGCATCCTTGATATCCCGGCTAACCCCACAAAAACGACCCCCAGCTCCCTTGCCCTAAAGAAAACAAATCGGAAATGCCTATATCTTCCAAAATTTTTTATATTATTATTATTATTATTATTATTTTTATATTACAAAGATGCTCCTCTATACGGTACAGATAATTTTTCGCCACAAGCCTGCCCGCCACCATAAACTACGAAAATATATATATCGCTCAGTTTTAAAGATAGGGTCAGCAAATTTGTGAGGTACATCTTGAAATCGAAAGATCGGTAAGAAGGTTTCCCAGCCGCGCGCCCTAATGTCCCGCACATCGCAAAATTTTTTATCACGCGTAGAGTCTTAAAGCCAGAGTCACCAAATTTTCTATGTAGATAGCTGGTGACCTCCTTCATAGCCCCCGCTCTTTCAAATTGCAGATGTCTACATCTCCCACAGTTTTAAAGCAAGAGCCACCAAATCTGGGATAAATATTACAGGGAAGTTCCCCCAGACGGTGCGGAATATATTATCCGGCCACGACCCTTCCCGCCCATTAACCACGAAAATTTATCTCTCGCCCAATTTTCAAGAAAATGTCACCAAGTTTAAAAATCAAATAATAAAAATTAGGGTCGCCCTCATGCCCCCGCAAATCGCGAAAATCTATATCACGTAGAGTTTTAAAGCCAGAGTCACAAAATTTAGTACCCCCTTAAATTACATCGTTGATACCCCGGCCAACCACTGTAGAACGACCTCCAGCGCCGCTGCCATAAAAAACATCGGATATACCTATGCTCCCACTATTTTAAAGCTAGAGTCACTAACTTTGGGATATATACTATGGGGCAGCCCCCTAGACGATACGAAAAGCATTTTCCAGCTAGTGACCTTTCCCAAAATTTGCGACCTTGAATTTCCAGCCACGCTCTCCTTGCCCGTATCGCCCATTGTCTAATAAATCGGATATGCCTATATCGACAACAGTTTTTGAGGTAGGGTCATTAATATAGGTATAATGTTGCGTAATCGCAAAACCAGTTTTATTTGCCAATTCCAATGTAACACGTGTATATGTCCCAAAATTTTAAAGATAGAGCCACAAAATTTGATATTCGCACAGGTTGAAAGGTAGGATCACCAATTTTGGAAGGTAAATAACTGGTCACCTACTTTAAAGATTCTTAAGACATATTTTCCTTCCGCCGCCGCGAAATACTTAAATTTATATAATGTAGAGTTTCCAAGCTAAAATCATTAAATTTGGTATGTAGATAGCTAGACAACTCCCTTAAAGATAGCATCCTTAATATCCCAGCCAATTCCGCTAGAACGTCTCCCCAGCGCCTACGCTACTAAAAAACGGAGAAGCCTACATCTCCTATAGTTTGTGAACTAGAGTCATCAAATTGGGGTTAGATTTGCGTAATCGCAAAACCTGATATTTTTGTCTCTTCCAATTTGTAACACCTGCACAATATTAAAGATAGAGCCACAAAATATGGTATGTACATTAGAGTTGTATATCGTAGTTTAATTCGTTAGTTTGTTTTTAGTTTTTATTTGCTTTGCTTAAATTTCAAATATTATTTAGATTGTTTTTCAATAAATGGAATAAAAGCATTATTGCAACACATATATTATGCCAAATGAACCAAAAATTTTATTGAATATTTATTTTTTGATAATCAATGATCCAGTAATTGAATTATATAGCGCCAGATTTATATTTTATTTAAGACAATAACAAATTAAATAACAAAAACAAAACAATTTATTCATATTCTTCAACATACTTAATAGATTAATTTATTAAGATAATTAAAAAAAATATATTTATATATTTATATATATATATATTTATATATATATATATGTATATACTATCGTATCCCTGCAGTACGGCTCAGGCATGAATCAGTACTGAAATCATCCCATACTTTGGAAGTACCAGTACTGAATTTTCAGCTTCCCGCCCGTGTTTTCGAGGCATGAATTTAACGAAAGCATGTCCTACGACTTTCATGCCTCGATGACGTTCGCTTCATTTAGCTGTGAAAAGCAAGTGCAAGTTCATGCATGAATTCGAGTTCGAATTCATAGCTGAAGTCATCGGTGATCTAGAACAATATTTCATACCTAATTTCATGAGAAAAATTCTTGGATAAGTTCAATTTTAAATTTCAATTTTATTCATTTTTATTTTTTTTGTATGTATATATATAAAAGCTAATCTTAATTATTTATTTTTTTACAAATTCTATTTTTCTGCAATTGCTTTGCGCAATTGTTTTTGGCGGGCCAGAGTCTTCAGTCAGTGTTGTGAAATCTGAAATAGTCAATAATGAAAGTATACTGTAGCTTTGTATATATTATTATATTTTGCCCTGGGTTCCGTCAACGTTGGTTGCGTTTATCACTTTATCGCCCAATATGCATCTCAAGTTTTTGGCGATATCCTGCTTTAAAATGTAGGTTGTTTCCCCGTCGAATTGTATCTAAAAAGTGTATGATTATAAAGTAAAGTTAGTTAAACTAGTTTTTGTGCAATATCTTACCAATAATGGAATGTTGTAAACTCATATTCAACATTCGCTAGTTTATCTAGCAGTTCCTGCTTTACGCATTTGCCTTTTACACACCATTACTTTATTCTTACCTTTATTTGTTTTTAATTCCAAATTCCGCGCGGCACATTTTTACCGAAACCGAAAAACGCTTGCATACCAATAACAACAGTATAGACATTTTCTGTCAATTCACCGTTAGGTCTTTTTTGGGCATTGCATTTCTACCTAAGCTGAAAGCAACAAAAACGCCACACACTTTCGACATACGCTTCGATTTGTGTTCTTTCGTTTTGCATTGTCTATTAATTACATACATATATATATATATATATATATATATATTTATATATATATAAAGAGAGAAAGAGGCACAGAGCACTAGCTAACAGAGTCGAATTTGTTCGACCCATGAGACGTTGCCTTACCATTCAGGCCTGGTTTCGTGAAGGCATGATTGCTGGATGAATTCTTGCATGAATCAGGAGCAATTCATACTTCAGGGTACTGAATTCAGGCATGAATTGGAACAATCGCATCCACTGGTACTGGCGGGATGTATAAGGCAGAACGGTCAGATAATTTTACAAGAAAAACCACAAGAGAGAAGAAAGCCAATATTAAGTTTATCATATTGTTCTGTAAAAAACTGATTCACCTTTTCAGGTTGCAATAAGCTTCTTCTATCGCTTACAATTTGGCCAGCTAAAGAAAATATTCTCTCACATGGAACCGAAGTGGCAACTATGCATAGTCCTCGTTTACATAGTTATTCAGTTCTCTTTGTGAGGCAACAAAGCTATTTGTTGACCTTACGACCATCTGGAACTCCTTATCTTCGAATTATCCTTATATTTAAATCCACGAGATTTAAAACCAGGATCCAATATAGCACTCTTGGTGTAATGTGGATTTTTTTCTAACTCTCCAAAGCGTGAAGCCATCTCATTATGTAATGTCATAGCAAGCTGATCCACATCACCTACAGATTTTGGAATGAGTCCATGCAAAATTTTAGTTAATAATAAAACCTGCCAAAAAGTATGAGAGGTATTTACATACATTACGGTCGACAGAGTATCGTTTTTTTCATTAAACACTTAGACCGTTATCTCGTAAAATGGCAAAAGAATCGACAAAACTCTGCTTATTAAAACTCAGTCTGCTGGTAAAAGACAGAGCTCTGGCTTTATATACGGCAACACTATTTCTAATGCATCCATCATAAGTTGAGTTCCACCTGGTAGCTACATAATTTTTAAGCTTTAGCTCAGCTTTTTCAGCGACTGCACTGCGCTAAAATGTTTTACTATAGCTTTGCACTTCTTTTGCAAATGCAAGATGTTGCCTAAAGCTTTTTGAACAACAAGTTTCAAAGAATGTGCAAAACACGTAACTGAGAACCACTGTCTAAGCCTCAGAGCACCGACTATATTAGCACCATTGTCAGACACCACAGCTGTTAATTTATGCGCAATGTTCGACTCTTTGAATATTTCTGCTAAAAATTCATACATTTTCTTTCGTGAACACTTCCGCATTTTCTATGCATGTCAAAGTCCGAGTTTTCAATATATTGGTTTCCGGATCCATAAAATGAGCCGTTACCGCAATGTATTTTTCGTTACACCGAGATGTCCACGCATCTGTGATCACGCACACTGCATTTGCGGACTGAAACTCGCCTTGAAGTTTATCTTTGATTTCGGCATATACTGCAGGCATCAACGTATTTGATATGGAGTTCCGCGTTGGAAGCTTATAGTCTGGACAACGACTTACTTATTCAATTAGTTGAGGAAACTCGGGCTCTCTAACAATTCTTAAAGCATGGTTGCCTTTTACGCATTGTAGGCATTGTCGGTCAATTTAACTAATTTTCCAATTAGCAAGCAGACGCTGAACAAAATCGGTGATAAATTGTTGACCTGATATGGACACAAGCGATCCTTTGGTAATACTAAAAGAATTAAATTAAGCTATTTATGGAAAACATTTTAAAAGATAAATTTTGTATACCATTCATGGATGCCGTGGAAGCGAATAAATAACTTAAAGACATTAGTGACGCAGATGTAGGTGATTTTGAATCAGACGGAACAGAAATGGATGAAACAGACGGATTCAATATTATTGATGCGGACGGACGAGATTCGGACGATGAAGCCGTAATGCCGGTTGCGTTGCAGGTGTTTGGTGCTCCAGGGTAACTGTGGGATGCTTAGCCTTGAGGTGCCGTATTAAATTTTTTTGTGATCCTGCCGCAATGCTTATTTGAGCTTTGCAGTACACACACGACTCGAACGAACGATTCGAACGAACGATTCAAACGAATAAAACGAACGGTGAACTATGTAAGATGAGTAGTTCAATCGAAGATAGCACGCTTTTTTATCCCGACATATCGCACCGCTGTAGAAATCAGAAATGTCTTTATCTACCTACCTTTTTTTAGCTAGAGTTACCAAATTTGGCATATATATTGCAAGTAAGCTCCCAAAGACGTTACAGGCAACATTTTTCGGCCACAACCCTTCCCGAACCCACAAACAACGGTGGAAGGCAAATAAAGGTTAAATATCCGTACAACAAAAAAAAATTTTCCCAGCGACGCCCCCTCCCGCATCCGCAAATCACGAAAATCGATATCACGTTCAATTTTAAAGACAGAATCACCAACTTTGATTTGTAAGTAGCATCTGACCTCCCCCGAAATTTGTGAACTGAATTTCCAGCCACGCCCTTGCGAATTCCCCCAGCGCCCCAGTCCTTGCAAATCGAATATGCCTCTATCTACCACGGGTTTTTAAGCTTAAATCACTAAATTAGGTATAAAGCTGCGTTAGTGAAAACGCCGTTTATATATCCGACAATTTTAAAAATAGAAACACAAAAGTTGGTATGTAGCTAGCTGGTGACTGCCCTTAACAGCACCCTTGATATCCCAGCCAACAATACTAGAACGACCCCCAGCGCCAGGCCGTGAAACATCGGAAATGCGTATATGTATATGAAATTTGGGAGTTATATTATTGGGAACCTCCACTAGACGTTACACAAAACATTTTCCGACCCAACAAAACACGAAAATCTATATCTCGCACATTGTTCAATCCAGTCACTAAATTTTTGAGATAAATAATTGGCCACCCCATTTAAAGATCGCTAAAACAAATTTTTTAGCCACGCCCCCTCATGACCCCACTAATCGTGAAAATCTATATCACGTAGAGTTTTTAAGCTATAATCACCAAATTTGGGATAGATATTACAGGGAAGCTTCCTTACCGAATACATTTTCCGGCCACGAACCTTCCCGCCGCCATAAACCAAAAAAATCTATATCTCGCACAGATGTGAAGGTAGGGTCGCCAAATTTGGAAGGTAAATAGCTTGTTACTTACTTTAAAGATCGGTACAACAACAAATTTTTCAGCCATGCTCCTCCCAGCCCCGGGAATCGCAAAAATCTATATAACATAGAGTTTTACAGCCAGAATCACCAAATTTAGTATGTAGATAGCTGGTAACCTCCCTCAAAGGTTTTTTCCTTGATATACCGGCCAATTCCTCTAGAACGACCCCCAGCGCCACCGTCCTTGTATATCGTAAATGCCTATATCTCCCACGGTTTTTAAGCTAGAGTTATATATAAAAATATAAAGTTATATAAACACGAAAATCTTTATTTCGTTCAGGTGTGATGGATGGGATCACCAAATTTTGAAGGTTAATTACTGGTCACCTCCTTTAAAGATCGGCACAAAAATTTGCCGGCCATGACCCGTTCGAGCCCCACAAAACACGAAAATCTATATCTAGCACATTTTTTAAGCTTGGGTCACTAAATTTGGAAGGTAAATAACTTGTCACCTCCTTTAAAGATCGGTATAATCTTGTCCTAGACGGGGTCGACAGCAGGCGGATTCTCCTCCACCATCTGCTCCTTCCCACGCCTCAAAGGGGCGCTTCTTCGACGGCACCGGGAAGTTCATTTCGGTATGTAGTCGCCTGTTGGTCTCTAGGGTTGAAGTCTTTAGTGCAGTTTTCCCGCGTTGTGCGGTATCTTTGTCTGCTCTCGCCCGTTTCGTGCAGTCAGTTCGCTTCGCAATCTCCGCGGCAAGTCTACTTGCTTGCTCCTTGATCGACGACTGACTGCGTGGCGACGCTGATCGGTTAACGCTGGGCCCTCAGACTCGTGACTAGACTCGTTGGTCGGGTTGGCTCGTTACGCCTCGTTCGTCGACGCGGTGGTTTGCGGCCCGCCGTTTGTCGCGACGTTCGTCGTCAGTCGCTTCGAGCTGCCAGTCGCCATTCTCTCTCCGCGCGCCCCTTCTATGCCTGTCTTTTTGGATTCGCGTCGAGTTGCGTTCTCAGCGGCGGGGTGTTCTTTGGCGGCTAGACGAGTTTTGCTCCTCGCGGCGTGGCTCGACGACTTGTGTTTTGAGCCGCCTCTTGTCTCAGATTGGTTACGGACATTCTTTGATAGGACGGGCTGCTCCCCTGCGGCCGATCCAGACTAGCTCTTTGTTGCACGATGCGACGATTCCCTACTGGGACTAGCGGCAGCCTTGGTTTTGTTTCGCGCCTTTTGCGAAGCAACAGCTCTGCCGGCTGGGGCCGGGAGGACTTCGTCTCCGGAGGCACAAATCCCCGCAGTTCCTTCTGAGTCTCCTGCCTTCGACGATTTCTGGGGCCTATTCGTCGGTAAGTGGTTCCCGGTCCCCTCGGACTTGTGGCGCTTGCTCGACGACGGGCGGCCATCGGCCCCTTCGGACTTCGAGGGCTTGCTTGATGACTTGTGGTCACCGGTCCTTTCGGACCTCGAGCGCTTCCGACCGGGATACTGGGCCGACGTCGCGGGTGGACTCGCTTTGCGTTTCAGCTCGGCATGGGCTCCATCACAATCCTGGTCATGCCAGGGATTCTCTTCCGTCGTGTCCGACTCGTCCGTCGCATCTTCGAAGAATGCCTCCCTCTCTTCGGGCCCTTGTCTGCCATACCTGAAATTAGATCCTGTATTAATTTGCGTGCCAAAAACTAAATTTTAAGCTCTTTCTTTTTTCTTCTGTTTTCTTTTTACTACTGGGTTATTAGGGGAGATAAGTTTCGCGTGTTGGTTGTTAGCAGGCGAGACTCCGCCTCCGGCCCGGACCAAGTGCCGTTAATTACTCTTCCATTGGCCCTGGGTAATGTTGCAATATTTGCAGACTTATTATAACGTACACCCTCCTTCGCCAGTCGGACGATGTTGGGTGATATAATTTGGTCACCCGGTAGGGCCCGTCATATTTCGGCGCCAGATTTTCTGCAAACCCGTCAACAGCTTTAGAGAGCAAATGATGGCTTCGCAGAACTAGCGAATTGAGGAATGGTTTCCAACCTTGTCGACGCAAAATATAGTGCCGGCTGCGCTCGAGAGAGGCACGCTGCATAAAGGGCTCGGCTCGTGAATTGTACACTATTGTCACATACCAGCTTGCGCGGATCTCCGAATCTGCTCAGGATTCTCTCTCTGAATACTACCTGCAGATGCGCTGCTGTGGCCTTCTTCCTCGACTTGATCCTTGGTCCTAATTACCTTCTGCATCGTCGGGCTCTTGGGATTGTAGTAGTTAAGTGGCTTGTTGTCTTTTATGACGATTCGGTGCTCGGCGATGTGAGACACCCCTCCTCCAGAAACTCCTTTATCTCCGGCTCCAGCTCCCTAAATTCTGGAGGACTCTGGGTTTCGTGCTGTTCCTTTGAGACTGTCGTGGCGACTGAGTCAATCAGGTATTTTGGCCCAGAATCCGTTGGGACACCGCCTCGGATTCGGCCTCACTGCCACCTGACGTGCCACTCGATCTGGCTGACGTTTCGCCTCCGCGTCCCCCGACCATGGTTGCCTGGCCCTTTTTGGATGGTGTCCTGGCTTGTCGTATTCCACCACTTTGTCCCAATCTACGTGGCGCCACGGCGAGTTTTTCTGGTTGCCCCTTCGGAAACAATCCCTTCTTCCTGCACTGCCGGCAGAACTCCTGGATCGATGCGTTGCAGTCCCTGGCGAAGTGTCCGTCCCCGCCGCATCAATAGCAGACTCCTCGAGTGTGGGAGGGCTACATTTCCCCTCGTCCGATCATTCCGTGGTTCGCCTCAACATACCGCGCTGCAGCCGTACGTCCGAACTGCACGGTCCGGTCGAAGCATTCCGGAAAGGGTTGTAGAAGGCTTCGGATCCTCCGTCCAGTCTCGCTGCTCCCACCGACACATGGGGCGGGGTGACCTGCGTCCGTAGAGTTGCACCTCCGTATGCCCGACTCCGCTCTCGCACAATCTCAAACTCCACAGCCATCTGTGTGAGCTGCGTCAGGTGCCTGTAGTCGATCCTCCTTAAATATAGTCGATACTCTGGCACGGCGTTCTCGTATATCCGGTCAAGTTCCCTGGTCGCGTCGTAACCCGCGTGATGCATGAGAGCCCATAGGACGTCCTGGTAATTCTGGAAGTTCTCGCCAACCCTCTGACGACGACTCTAATCTGGCCCTCCAAGTTCTCAAATATTGCGGCGGCAAGAAGATTTCCAGAAACTCGGCCCGAAATGTGGCCCACGATGCATCCCGGAGCCGGCTGATTATAAACCAGACATTGTTCGTTAGGACCTGGTCCATGGCGCGAAGCAGCCGGTACAGGCTGATGCCAAACGATATGGCGCGCTCCTCCAGAGTCTCCACGAAGGTTAGGGGATCCATTCGCACATGAAACCGCAAGCCACACTTCCTAACCTGTTCGGGCAATATCAGGTTCCCCCTGGTTTCCGGTTGTGGCCACGGCACCGGAACCTCGGCTTGAACGACCGTCGGCCTTTCCCCCAGGTGGTGCCGATTAACGACATGGGCTCAAGCCACCCGCATTTAAGGCACTTCCAAGAACGATCCGGCTCCAGCTCTAGAGCGCTGAGATCTCCCTCGAACTTGTGTCTTGTTACCGGGCCAGTCGCGTCCAAACTTCGGTACTATGCGACTCGTCCCTCACGAAGGTCTCGAAGCTCCTCCGCATCTCCACCGTTCCGCAGCGATTCCCTCGAGCTCCCCCTTGCGTCACTGTTAGATCCACTGGGTTCCCACTCCTAGATGCTTGGCGAGTGTCGCTTCCATCTCTCCCAAACTTAAACCCGTGCCGTTTTGCTATTATCAAATTTATTTCTTTATTATTTTGTTTTAATATTCATAAATTGTTTATTATATATTGTTTAATTTATTTGTTTTTTATTTTATTTTATTATATTTTGTTTAATTTATCATTTATTATAGTTTAATTTATTTTATCTAACAGTATTTTGTTTCATGTATTTTTATCTTTATTTAATCTAATTTTATCTTTTCTTATCATCTCTCGTTCTCAAATTTAATTTTTACTTCGATTTATTGTTTGTTGTTTAATTATGTATTTATAAAGTTTACAAAAATTTCCCTTTATTTTGTTTTATCGCACTTTATTTAAACTTGTTTCTATTTATTTCATAAAAATTAAATATTATTTTAATTTTTTATTTATTAGTTTATTTATTCATTATTATTTTGTGGCAGACTTATTTTTTATTGTGGTTGGCTATGGTTTTAAATAATTCAACACCGTGCACGTCCGCTTTACTTCAGTTCTATCTCAGAATGCTTTATTCTTCCCTTTCCTCTTAAGCTTCTATCGAGTGTACATTTATCTATTCGTTTTGACTACTATCGATATTTCCAAAGAGATATCGATAATAGTCAAATGCGATCTTACGTCTACAATGTTAATTTACAATTGAGTCTTATGTTATGTTATACAATTACATATTATGTTATTACATTATATTACTACAATTCGGCCGTCCTGACCGGAGTGCTCCTGAACTCCTTAGATCTATTATTATTATTAATTTTTTATTTGAAATTAAATTTATTAATTACATTATTTTATTGCGTTCCTAACCATGGTTTTATGTTTGCCACTGCCCATACTCCTTTATATGGAATTCTCGATTGTTGGAATCCTTCTACGTCTTCTAGCATGTACCTGTCGTTTCGCAAAACTTTTGCTATTCTATATGGTCCCTTAAATTTTGGAATGAGTTTCTTAAAAATTCCCACATGAGTGTCGAAGTTTTTAATCATGACTAAGTCATTGTTTTTATAAATATGAGGTTCCTGTCTTTTTGCGTCTGTCACTTGTTTGTTATACATTTGTACTTTGCTTTGGTGAGCATCTGCTTCTAGTCTTATCCTTTCTAAGTCTCTTGTGTTCTCTTGCTCAAATAATTGTTTCAAATTTTCACTTAGTAGATCTGGCTCTTTTCCTCTTTGTTCAACCCCAAACAACATTTTACTAGGGTGTTGCTTAACTGTTCTCTGGACTGTATTATTAAATACGTACTCCACTGTTTCGACTACTACATCCCAATGGAGTCCTCTATCAGGATCCACCAGCTTTGCGATCATGGGTCCAAGACTTCTGTTTACTCTTTCTACTTGGCCGTTGGCTTGTGGTGACCCTGTTGCTATCTTTATGTGTTTAACTTTATTTGATTCCATGAAGTCTTCGAATTCTTTTGATGTAAAGCAGCTGCCTCTGTCCGATATAATACACTTCGGTCTGCTGTATGCACGGAAATAATTTTTCAGTGCGTTAATCGCTTCTTTTGTATTGGTTGTTTTTGTTGTATAGAGTCTAACAAATTTAGTAAAGGCGTCTATAACTACTAAAATGTGCTTGTTCGATCTGCCTTTGTCAACCGGTCCAAAATGGTCAATATGAACAACTTCAAAGGGTACAGACTCTTTTGGTATGCTATGCAGAAATCCTTCCTCTTTTCCATGTTTTGCCGAATATGCTATGCATTTGAGACAGTTTTCAATGTGTTGTTTTGCTTTGGCCCTAATGTTCGAGAACCAGTAACTCTTTAATATTACATCTACCATTTTATCTATACCGATATGTCCTAATTCGTCGTGATACTTATAAAGTATATGTCTTTCCATTTCTTCCGGTACACAAAATAAAAGATTATCGTTATCTTTTTTTCTGTAAACTACACCGTTTCTCATTTCGTAAAGTTTGTGTTCTGTTCTTTGTAGCTCGTCTTTCAGCTTTTTTAACTTGTTGTCTCTGTTTTGGCAAATTATTAGATTTTCCTCAAAAGTATTTGTGTCTATTGCTAGGATTTGAACATTTCTACTAAGCGCGTCTACGTGTTGCATTCTTTTACCTGATCTGCGTTCTACTGTATAGTCATAATTTTGTAATTCTAGCGCCCATCGCGCTATTCTAGGGTTCAGTTCTTTTTTGTTCAATGTCATGGACAAAGCACTGCAATCTGTTATTATTTTAAATTGTAAGCCTTGAAGATATATTCGAAACCTTTGCAGTGCGTATATTATGGCCAGTGTTTCCAACTCAAAGCTGTGATATTTTGCTTCTGTTTCTGATGTTCGTTTCGAAAAGTAAAACACTGGGTGTAATTTTCCGTCACTCTTCTTCTGCATTAGTATTGCCCCAAATCCTAATGCACTTGCATCGCAGTGTAGTTCTGTCGGATCATTAGGGTTGTACAGAGCTAAAATGGGTGCTTCTAAAAGGTTGTTTTTTAATTCTTCAAAACATTCTAGCTCAGTTTTCCCAAATTCAAATTTCTTGTCTTTTCTCACTAAGTCATATAAAGGTTTGGCTTTCGTTGAGAAATTCTGAACAAACCGTCTAAAATACGAACATAGGCCTAAAAAGCTTTGGACTTCATGAGCCTTTTTAGGAATAGGAAAATCTTTGACTGCTTGAAGGCCTTTTATGTCTGGTTTGATACCGTCACCTGAAATTGCGTATCCTAAATATTTGACTTCTGACTGTAAAAACTCGCATTTATCTAATCTAAGCTCCAGTTTATTTGCAACTAATCGTTTGAAAACTTCTTCTAATATCTCCATATGACTATCACTATCCCTTGTTGCTATCATTATATCGTCCATATACACCATTAACTTATCTTCTTTGATCATATCTGAGAAAACTCTATTAACAAACCTTTGGAATACTGCCGGAGCATTACGCAACCCAAATGGCATTCTAAGCCATTCATATTGCCCCATCGGTGTCGTGAACGAAGTGTATTTAATAGAGTCCTTATGCATAAATACGTGAAAGAATCCATTCTTTAAGTCTAGTTTAGTGAACAGTCTTTTTTCTGAAAGTTTGTCTATTAAATCGTCTATAAGGGGTGTCGGATAATTATCTTTTAGCATTCCTTTATTAAGTGTCCGATAGTCCACACACATTCTTAATTCTCCAGATTTCTTTTTAACCAACACTATAGGTGATACGTATTCTGACTCACTAGCTCTTATGTACCCTTTTTCTATATACTCGTCAATTAGTTTTTGTACCTGAGTTTTTTCGTGATACGATAGTCGTCTGGGTGGACAATGGAAAGGTTTTTCCTGCTCAAAGTTTAATTTCATCTCACACTTTATTTCTGGTAATGTCGGTCGCTTTGCATTTATATAGTATTTTTCAAATATAGTTTTAAGTTTCTGTATTAGTTTTTGACTGCAGTTTGTTTCGATATTTATTTCGTGATCTTTGGCTAATTCTGGATATTCAATTGGTAATATGTTAAAGTTGCTAGCTATGACTTTATATTCATTGTTTTCTGGTGATAACCTGTTAGCCACTAAGTTGCCCACTTCTATCTTTTTATTTTGTACTGTCCACTTATTTGATAATAAACACTCATTTGAACACTCGTTTTCTGCTAAACACTCATTTTCTTCTGAACGCTCATTTTCTTCTAAACACTCATTTTCTTCTAAACATTCATTTTCTGCTAAACACTCATTTTCTGCTAAACACTCATTTTCTTCTAAACACTCATTTTCTGCTAAACACTCATTTTCTTCTAAACACTCATTTTCTTCTAAACACTCATTTTCTTCTTTACACTCATTTTCTTCTTTACACTCATTTTCTTCAACCATGTCGCTTACAATTTTATATTTGCATAATTGCATAAAATCCCTACCTAGCACAGCCTCATAGCCCATCGACTCGTTTGCTACTACCAATAATTCGAAATTAATCTGCTTGTTGCCAATAATTATGAAGCTTTCCAATTTTCCAAACACTTTTAGTTTACTATTATTTATACCAACATATGTATGCTTCATATTTGTATTCAACTTAAATTCGACTTCACAAATATCGAAATCATTTAAATTGTTGAGGCTTAAACACGAACGATTTTTATTTTTATTTCTCGTTAATTCATTTATTTTTTCCTTTTCTAACATATTTAAACTTAAATTTGTGTGACTATACTTTTTATTTTGTCGATATTTAACTTCATGATTTCTCTCTTTACTTAATTTATTTTTTAACACTTCTGTAAGGTTTGATATTTTAATAAAACTTATTGGGCTCCCTGAGTCGATGAGGCAATCTAAGGACAAACATTTGTTAATACCGCTCTTAATGTATATATTAAACTGCTTAACGTATTCATTATATACCTTACTCTTCTTATCAGCGCAGTGTGATACATGGTGCTCCAGACTTCCACATCCGTAACATGCTCCTCGTTCGCGTCGTGGCTTACGGCACTCTGCGGCAAAGTGTCCTAAGGAGTTGCAATTGTAGCAGCGTGTCGGTGAAGCTGTTTGGGCTGCTCCTTGTGTAGTCTTCGTTGATATCCGCTTCCTTGGTAGCGTGATCTTTTCGAATGCTTGCAGTACGTGAAAAGGAACTGCGAAGCATTGCATGTGCGCCTGTCTACGTAGGTTGCCGTCTGGTATGCCTTCAATGATTCCGTCGATCAACTCGTCACCGTCTATTGCTATATGCGAAGCCAAACTCATCTTATCGTTGAAGTATGTTGAGAAATCCTCTGTGTCCAGCCACAACCGCGCTTCGAATTTGCGGCGAAGCGAAAGTTTGCTTTGTTTGTTGCGGAATGTGGCTTCCATAATATTCAAAAACTCTTCTACTGGCACCGACAAATGTAGGCCTTCCGAATGTAGCCATGCAAGAGCTTTATCCTTTAACTTTAACATTAGTATCATTCGCATTGTGTCGTCATTTAGTTTGTGCATCTTCGAAATTGCCTTAAATTGTGAAATCCAACTGTTGACGTCGCAGTTACTGTTTGCAATGTTGCCGTGAAATGTTGGCAACATGTCTTTCAGCATGTTTAGCAACATGATGCTAGTGCCGTTAAAAGCGATTGTTGTAGTCTCCTTTGCGCTCTCATTTAAGCTATTTTCCTTCTGGCTGTATTTCGCTATGTCTTTTTGCAGTTTTAGCACTTCCAGTTTTAGTTTTAAAATTTCTATGCTCTCCTCCGCTTTATTGGTCGTTGCGTTTTCATTGTCCACTTCTGCTTGCGCTTGTATGTTGTTGTCTGGCGCCAAAATTCCGGGCTCTGCTGCGTCGTTTTCTTCAGGCGTCTGATCGGCGCCTTCAGTTTCTGTCACTACTGGGTTTTTCTCGATCGCACTGTCGTCATATTCGTCTGTCTCGTTCTCGCTTATGTCATCCAGTGGCGGGCATTCGCCACGCTCTTCTGCCAAAACGTTATTTAGACGAGCTGCCATGGTCGCTTTTGTGCCGCTTTTGGATAAACCCAGGACACCCAGCCAATTTCGCAGTTGTGCCACTGAATAGTCGTCTGCTCCGACCGAGTTATTCATTGTGTTACTTTTGTGCACTTATTATTTGCGGATTGGAAAAAAAAATTCTTGAGTTTTTATCTTTTTTAAATTGTTCTTTTTGGTTTCTTATCCCACTTCTGAGATTGTGGTAGGCTTATTTTTATTATTACTGTAGGCTATTATTCACTTTTTAAATAATTCAACGCCGTGCACGTCCGCTTTACTTCAGTTCTATCTCAGAATGCTTTATTCTTCCCTTTCCTCTTAAGCTTCTATCGAGTGTACATTTATCTATTCGTTTTGACTACTATCGATATTTCCAAAGAGATATCGATAATAGTCAAATGCGATCTTACGTCTACAATGTTAATTTACAATTGAGTCTTATGTTATGTTATACAATTACATATTATATTACTACATTATACTAACTACAATTTATTGGTTATTTATATACTTCATTTATTTTCACTCTTTGCGAAAATCAATAAATTAATTTGTTTACTTTATTTATTATTATTTTATTTCTGTCAATTGTATAGCTAACAGCGTCTGGCCTATAACGACTAAAAGTCATATAAATACACTTTGAACAATTTATGTGCAGCTGATTGGTCGAACACCAAAGTTGCACAGAGTTCAAATCATCTTGTTAACGAGTGTGAAGGGAATTTCTATATGAGTATATAAGTTTCACATCATCTGCATACATAAGTATACTAGCATGTGATATTATAGAGGGCAAGTCATTAATAAAAAGAGGTCCTATGGCTACCCATTACCCTGGGATACGCCTGAAGTAACAAATACCTGCTAAGAGGTATTAGAACTAAGTAAAACTCTTTGAGTTCTACCCTTTAAATATAAAGAGATCTAAGACACGATAGAGGGTGGGAAACCGATACGGTCAAGTTTTAGCATTAAAAGATCACGGTGTACCAATTCAAATGCTTTACTGATGTCAGTGTACATGACATCAGTTTTATTTTTCGTTAGAAAAGCTTCATGTACCAGCGAGGTAAATTTAAACAAGTTGCTCGAAGTTGACCGACTCTTTACAAACCCATGCTGCGAAGGGAAAATAATTGATTTGCAAAGTTGCTGCAAAGTCGAGGTAATTATATTTTCAAATACTTTAGGGATAGCAGATAATTTAGCAATGCCCCTAAAGTTTGCTTATATCCGACCTCCCACCTTTTTGTGGAGAGGAATGAAAAACGATTCTTTCCAAAGGGACGGAAAAAAAGCAGATTCAAGGGATAGATTAAAAAGCTTCAGCAATGTGCGAAAAAGGGAAGCACTACACTCTCTTATCAGACAACATGGAATGTAGTCCGGCCAAGGAGAGTAGGAATATTTTAGTGAATTAATAGCAGCAAGAAGAGAGGTATGTGAAAAGTTTGCCTTGGCTATGGAATATTTTGACATGTCAACAATCGATCCAGACTTTTAAAACATTTTAAAACGTTTAGATTCAATGTTTTTAAAGTTTGCTATTCTACGATTAAACAAAGGAGGCTTAGAAGAATCAGGGAAAGGGATACACACATCAAAGAGTGAGCCTTATGTTTCATAAAAGTATTTAATAGCCTTATCTATATCAACCTCGTTGTATAAAAAAGACTAATCGGTTGATAAAAATAAGGCTATTTAGCAATGCATAGTTTCCTTTACGAAAGCAACGTCGGGGCATATTAGGCCTTGTCGAATGTAAGTGTTGAGTTTTACAGACAAATAGTGCAACCTCAAGAGTAGGATGATAAATGTCCTCAGGGACAGATAGAGGGGATGACCTAGATACATCAGCATTAAGATGATCGTTAACAAAGATAAGATCAAGTTTTCTATCCAATTGATTTCTAATGAAATTGATTTGAAATAATGAAAGGTCAAGCATACCATATAAAAAGTCATGATTGGCTGAAGGCACCAGATGCTTTGATGATGAGAATACTGACCAAGAAATATTTGGTATATTAAACCTATACTACCTTGAGGTATGTAAACCTCAACACTAGAAGAAGGAGGAATATAGGAGCACGTGACAAATAAAACACAAGATTGGAAAGTTATTTTTAAAGAGATAAACTCTGCATAGAAGGCGTGGTAAAATGAAAAAAGTTCAGACTGAAGTGAGGCTTTGACAGAAGTTAATACCCCACAACCTCGACGAGAAGGTCGGTGCTGTATATAAACTGTGAAGTATTTGCAAGCACTTCGCGGTCAGATATGGTAGACTTTAGCTAAGTCTCAGAAAAATCAATAACATCAGATTGAAAAAAGGGGCTACTCATAAAAAGGTCTTTGAGCTCAGATTTTGCAATTAGTTTTTTGATAAACTATTGCTGGATGTAGGCAAGGTTGGAGTTGGAAGGTTGAGAAATTGGGATTACAAATAATCTTAAATGAGTCATGAGGGACAGTAATTTTGAAGAAAGATATTTCGCGAGGAGTGGAGAAATTAAATTTGCTTATTGTTACGGATGCCGAAGATTTGCTCGTAATATAAGCTGCCACAGAATCACTGTGGTGTCCGAAGAAAGTCTAGACACAAAGACATGTTTTCGAGGCGGAACAACAATAAAAGATGGAGCTAGAGTAGAAGAAAGCGGAGAAGCACTGCTGATTGACGCCTGGATTAAGTTGCGCGAAGGTATCCTTTTGCGACCAGGAGCTAAACGTGCAGTAGACGAATTGTTGATAACAGCCGTATACACAATTGTGTCTATGAACAGCACCTCAGTCGGAGCCAGATGGGTAATATTCGGACAATTACCTGGGGAAGGTTATTATTATGTCCGTAAATCTAATAATTAAAATTGTGGGCGGTTGCGTCTCAAACCCGCCTCACAATGCCAATATTTCCACTGTTTTTAAGTTAAAGTATCAAAATTTGGAGTATATTTTACAGTGGAGCTCCACTAAATGTTACAGAAAACATTTTCTGGCAATGACCCATCCCGACCCAGGCCAACCCGACAACATGCGCCACCGCGCTTTCAAATCAAGATAGCTGGTGGCCTCCCTCATAGATTGCATCCACAAAATCCCGGCCAATCCCACTCGAACGACTCCCAGCGTTCCCGCTATTTCAAATCGCAAATGTATATCTCCAAAGTTTTTAAGCAAGAGCCACATAATTGGCATATGTAATACAGGTAAGCTCCGCAAGATGCTACAGAAAACATTTTCCGGCCATGAGCCGTCCCGACCCCACTAAAGACGAAACTCTATATCTCCCACATTTTTCCAGCTAAAGTCACTAATTTTAGAAGGTAAATTACTTGTCGCTCCTTTAAAGTTCGGTACTAACAAATTTCCCAGCCATGCCCACTTATGCCCCCACATCGCAAAAATCTCTATCACGTTGTAATTTAAAGACAGAGTTTCCAAATTTGGTAAGTAAGTAGCTGGTAACCTCACTTAGAGATAACATTCCTGATATTCCGGCCAACCCAAATAAAACGACACCCAGCGCCCATGCCATAAAAACGGAGAAGCCGTTAATCACCAAATTAAATATAAATTTGAGCAATGGCAAAACCTGATCTATTTCACAGTTCTAATTGACAACACCAGCATATATACCACAATGATAAAGATAGAGGCACAAAATTTGGTATGTAGACGGCTGGTGACCGCCATCAAAGATAACATGCTTTTTTATCCCGGCCAATCGCACTTGAACGACCCATAGCACCCCGCTCTAACAAATCGGAATTCTCTTACCGTTTTTAAGTAGAGTCACCAAATTTGTGATATATATTATAGGGAAGCTCCCCAAGATCCTACAGAATACATTTTCTGGTCAAGACCTTTTCCGCTCCAATAAGCCACGAAAATATGTATCTTGCACAGGCGTAAAGGGTACGGTCACCAAATTTGGAAGGTAAATAAATGGTCACCTCCTTCAAAGATCGGTCCAAAAAATTTCCCAGCCACACCTCTCCCGCCCACTGTAATCGCCAAAATCTATATAACGTAGAGTTTTAAAGTCAGAATCACCAAAATTGGTAAGTTAATATTTGGTGACCTTACTTAGAGATAACATTCCTGATATCCCGGCTAGCCAAACTATAACGACCCCCTCCACCGCCGTTTCAAATCGGTAATGTTTATATCTCTTAGCGTTTTTTAGCTAGAGTCACCACACTTGGGATATATATTACAGGGAAGCTCCCCTGGACCTTACAGAATACATTTTCTGGCCACGACACTTCGGAATCGAAGGAAATTTCTATATCTCGCACAGTTTTTAAGCTAGAGCTTAAAAATTTGGGATATATATTACAGGGAAGCTCCCCCAGACATTACAGAACAAATTTTTCGAACACTACCATTTTCGCCTTCATAAACCACGAATATGTATGTAGGATTGGCAACCCTGGGAAAGGCAGGTTAGACGATGTTAGACTATCGATAGGAGTTTAATGCTAGAGCTCGATAGTAAAAGCGAGGAGAGTAAGAATTCGACTTGAAGAGGAAAGACGTGCGTGCGAATGTTCGAGAAATGTAAAATATAAGACGTACTAGTTTTAAATTACTTTAAGAAATCAACATATGAAATAAACGTATCCGTAATTATAATCAATCGGATGGAGAACGGTGTAATTAATTACTAGTCTGGAGGCGGATTCTTACAAACTAGGGAACTCACTAAAGATCCCTACAATTTTGGGGGCTCGTCCGGGATGAACCGCAAGTGAATGTTTAAAGTGTCTCAATGCACCACTAAGTCATTGTGACGCACGCACGACGGCGCCGATCAGACGGCACAGAGAAACGACGCATTATATGAGCGAACGAAGCCATTCTTTTTCATAAGAATTGGGAGCGTTGGAAGCGTAACGACGAGAATCAAAGAAGCAGCAAACGTGGCGACGAGGCTACAAAGCTACAAAACGACGAAAAAAACACACTACTAGCACAGAGGCAAGTAGTGTGATACAAAGAAGCAGACAACGAGACAAACGACGAGAAGTACACGCTACTAGCACAGAGGCAAGTAGTGTGCTAGAAAGAAGCAGACAACGAGAGAAACGACGAGAATCAAAGAAGCAGCAAACGTGGCGACGAGGCTACAAAGCTACAAAACGACGAGAAGTACACGCAACTAGCACAGAGGCAAGTAGTGTGCCACAAAGAAGCAGACAACGAGAGAAACGACGAGAACACAACGAGGCAAAGGAGCGGCGATCGACGAGAAATACAACAACAACAGACGATTTCGCACGGCCACGCGCAGTTGGCGGACGACGAAATTAAAGAAGAGCAGTAAGAGAGGCGACAAAGAGACGGGCAGCTGTACTTGTGTGTGAATTGACGCAAGTATTACGTTGTTTGAACAATAACACATTTTTGTTCTACGGATAAAACTTAAACTTATATACTTAAACTACATTTTAAGTTAATTTAATTTTCATCGGTATTAATTTAAATCTTTGTAAGAAATGCAAGTATGGTAAAATGCAACACGCCGAAATATCAGGACTTACAGTAGCCGAGCTTAAAGAGAAGTTAAAGCAGTTAGGATTACCATATTCAGGCGCTAAGGCAGTTTTACAGCAAAGACTAATTTCACATTCTGAGCAATATATTGACGATATCGAAGAGTCTATATACGAAGAATCTGAAGATATTGTAGCGGAATTAGCAGACAACGAACCGACAGGAAATTTTGAAGCAGGACAAACTGAAAGTTCTGAAAACATGACGTTCACATTAAGAGACATAGAAGATTCCCTTTCAGCATTTACTGGTAATGGCGTTCCGGATATTGATGAGTGGCTGCGAGACTTCGAGTTGAATGCTATAACAGTACAGTGGAACGACCTGCAAAAGTTTATATATGGCAGAACATTGGTAAAAGGTGCAGCAAAGTTATTTTTGAGTAGTCAAACGGGGATAAATGATTGGAATACCCTGAAGAACGCATTAAAAAGTGAATTTAGTGAGAAACTAACAGCAAAGCAAGTGCATAAGCTTCTCGAAAATAGGAAGAAGAATCATAAGGAGAGTTTAAATGAGTATTATTACAGCATGATTACTCTTGCAAGCCAAGGCCAGTTAGATGAGGAGAGCATAATAGAATATATTATTGAGGGCATTCCAGATTCAAAACAAAACAAAAGCTGTCTGTACCATGCAACTAATTTCAAAGAGTTCCGAGAAAAAATTAAAATTTATGAGAAAATAAGTGCGACTCAAGTGTTCAAGCCAAAAAATAAGTTTGAAAATAGTTCTATAAAATCCGAGAGACGTTGTTTTAAATGTGGTGGCAGCAACCACATTGCGAAGGATTGCAAAGAGACTGGTATTAAATGTTTCAATTGTAATCAGATAGGCCATAAGGCAAACGAATGCAAGGCGAAAGATGCAAGAAAGGATTTGAAAAAAGAAATATCGAACATGCAGCAACTTTCTCAGAATGTTTATAATCGAGCTTTTAAGAAAATCGAAATAGGTAATAAGCATATTACAGCGTTGTTCGATTCTGGCAGTGACATTTGTACCATCAACGAAAAAGTATACAGGCAGATTTACCCAGTTGTCTTGAAAGCAGATATCAAAGAGCTGATTGGAATAGGAGGCAAGAAAATCTATACTTTGGGTTCATTCAATGTTGCCACTAAGTTAGACAGTGTACCAGTAGAAATGTGTTTCCATGTTGTACGAGACGAGGATACCCTTTATGAAGCCGTAATTGGGTGTGATGTACTTGATTTTGTTAGTGCAACCATAGGTACCAAAGGTGTATTTTTCAGTCCAGTCAACAAAGATAGTTTTGACGGTAACCTTGCGTTGAATGGTCGCGAGCTAGAGTGCACTCAACATAGTGTTCCGCAAACGGTCAGTCTTTCAGGTGCATGTTCAGCTATTGCTGAGTTGACAAATACTTTTCCACAGCTACTGTCGGCAAACTTAATCGAAGAGTTTTTACCAGAAGTAGATTTGTTTCACTTGAACAATAACTTGAAGTCAGAGGTGGCAAAAATAATAAAAAGTTACAAGCCGTTAAAACCAGAAATCAGCCCAGTCGAAATGAAGATATTATTGACGGATGAAGTACCAATCCGCCAAAGACCCAGACGCTTACCGTACACTGATAATGAGATAGTCGATAAACAGATCAGCGATTGGTTGAAGGAGGGAATAGTTCGTCATAGTGTTTCTGAATACGCTTCACCTGTTGTGCTAGTCTCAAAGAAGGATGGTAGTAAGAGACTTTGTTGTGATTACAGAAAGCTCAATGAAAAGATCATTCGTGACAATTTTCCAATGGCTTTAATCGACGACGTTCTTCACAAGCTACAGACGGGACAGGTTTTTACTACACTGGATTTGTCAAATGGGTTCTTTCATGTTCCAGTACATGAGGCTTCTCGTAAATATACCTCGTTCGTGACGCAGAATGGCCAATACGAATTCTGTTTCGTACCATTCGGGATATCCAACTCCCCTGCGGTGTTTATGAGGTACATATATGCAGTTCTAAGACCATTGATAGATGACGGCACATTAATTTTGTATATGGACGACATCATTATTCAGTCGAAGGATGAGCAAGAAGGTCTTGAGAAGTTACGAAGAGTGTTGCGTCTTGCAGAAACTTCGGGGTTGTGCATAAAGTGGGGAAAATGTCAGGTGTTACAGCGGAAAGTTAATTTTCTGGGGTACATAATCGAGAATGCGACAATAAGGCCATCTAAAGAGAAGACTTCGGCAGTCGATAACTTTCCCGTTCCGCGAGACAAGAAACAAGTTCAGCGCTTTTTGGGATTAACTTCCTATTTCCGTCGATTTGTTAAAGATTTTGCTACCGTTGCTAGACCGTTGACAAATTTGATGAAGAAAAATGTGTCTTTTAAAATGAATGAAGAAGAGTTAGCGGCGTTCAATCAGTTGAAAGTCTTTTTATCATGCTCACCGGTGCTGAGGTTATTTGATCAGAAAGCTACTACAGAGGTTCATTGTGATGCGAGTATGTATGGATACGGAGCTATCCTTTTACAGAAGGACTCAGAAGATCAGTGTTTCCACCCAGTAGAATATATGAGCCGCAAGACAACGCCAGCAGAAGAAAAGTATCCTTCATACGAGCTAGAGGTACTCGCTATAGTACAGGCTCTAAAGAAGTGGAGAGTTTACTTGCTTGGGAAAAGGATAAAAATAATAACCGACTGCAACGCGTTTAAGTTGACCATGAGGAAAGAAGATGTCCCGGTTAAAGTGTCACGTTGGGCTATATTTTTGCAAGACTTTGATTATGATATCGAGCATCGTTCAGGAATCAAAATGAAACATGTCGATGCCTTGAGTAGAGTCCATTGCCTATTGTTGCAGGATTCCCTAAGACATCGAATAATGCAGGCTCAGCGTCAGGACGAATGGATATCAGCAATTTGTAAGGTGTTAGAGACAAGTACATATGACGATTACTATCTGAAGTATGACATTTTGCACAAGGATCCAGTTAGAGAGTTGATTGTTATACCTTCAAAGATGGAAAGCGAAATAATAATCACTGCTCATCGCCAAGGACACTTTGGTGTCAAAAAGACTATCGACTTAGTACAACGCGAATATTTTATTCCAGAGTTAGCAGGGAAAGTTGATAGGATCGTGAAATCTTGTATAGAGTGTATAGTGAGCGACGCTAAGTATGGAAAGAAAGAAGGATATTTGAATACAATCGACAAGTCTGATGAGCCACTGCAAACCTATCACATTGATCACATTGGGCCCATGGAGTTAACCAAGAAAAATTATAATCACGTTCTAGTAGTCGTTGACGGTTTCTCTAAATTTGTGTGGCTATATCCAACAAAGAGTACGGGAGCAGATGAGGTTGTAGACAGGTTGCAGAAACAGTCGGAAGTGTTTGGAAATCCTAGACGTGTGATCACAGATAGAGGTACTGCGTTCACTGCTAATATTTTCGAGGAATTTTGCAAGGAGCATAGTATACAACATTTACTAATAGCGACAGGAGTGCCACGTGGTAATGGTCAGGTCGAGCGAATCAATAGGACTATTATTACCCTTTTAACTAAACTTTGCGCAGAAGACCCAAAAGCCTGGTATAAGCACGTCGGCAGAGTACAGTTGTTTATAAATTCCTCTCCTCCAAGAAGTACTAAAATATCACCATTTAAGATACTGACGGGACTGAATATGAGAACTAAGTATGAGAGTGACTTAGAAAAGCTTGTAGAAGAAGAGTACCTTGTAGAGCTGCAGCAAGAGAAAGAGAAAATACGTAAAATAGCTAAGGAGAACATAGTACGAATTCAAGAGGAAAATCGCAAGTCATTCAACAAGTCCAGAAAACCGGAAAGAGAGTATGAAGTAAATGATATGGTCGCCATTAAACGTACACAGTTTGGAGCCGGATTGAAGCTGAGGGGAAAGTTTTTAGGTCCTTATATTGTGGCGCGTAAATTAAGACGTGGCAGGTACTTAGTCGAGAAAGTTGGAAATGGTGAAGGTCCTTTAAAGACCAACACCGTAGCGGAGTATATGAAAATGTGGTCCCAATCATTCGGGTCGAATGATGAATCAGGACGGCCGAATGTAGGATTGGCAACCCTGGGAAAGGCAGGTTAGACGATGTTAGACTATCGATAGGAGTTTAATGCTAGAGCTCGATAGTAAAAGCGAACAGAGTAAGAATTCGACTTGAAGAGGAAAGACGTGCGTGCGAATGTTCGAGAAATGTAAAATATAAGACGTACTAGTTTTAAATTACTTTAAGAAATCAACATATGAAATAAACGTATCCGTAATTATAATCAATCGGATGGAGAACGGTGTAATTAATTACTAGTCTGGAGGCGGATTCTTACAAACTAGGGAACTCACTAAAGATCCCTACATGTATATCTCGCTCAGTTCTCAAAATAGGGTCAACTCTAACTAATCGGAAATGTCTATAAATCCCACTGCTTTAAAGCTAGCGTCACAAAATTTTGAGCTTATATTACAGGGAATCTTCACTAGACCTTACAGAATATATTTTCTGGCTACGGTCGTCCCCGCCACCATATATCACGAAAATCTATATATCGAACAGCTATGAAGGGTAGGGTCACCAATTTTGAAAAGTTAAGAACTGGTCACCTCCTTTAAAGATCGGTACAAAAAATTGTCCAGCGACACCCTTCCGACCTCTTGAAATCTCCAACATATATGGCATGTAGAGTTTTTTTTTTGACAGTTCTAATTGGTAACACCTGCATATATCCCACAATTATAAAGAAAGAGCCACAAAATTTTGTATGTAGATATCTGGTGACCGCCCCCAAAGATAGCACGCTTTGTTATCCCGGCCAATCCCACTTTAACGATCCATAGTGCCCCGCTTTAACAAATTGGAAATATTTATATCTTCCACAGTTTTTAGGCTAGAGTCACAAAACTTGAATATACATTACACGGCAATGACCCGTCGCGACCCAGGCCAACCCCACTAGAAAGACAACATGCGCCACCGCCTTTTCAAATCAAGATAGCTGGTGGCATCCTCATAGATTGCATCCTTGAAATCCCAGCCAATCCAACTTGAACGACTCCTAGCTCTTCCGCTCTTTCAAATCGCATATGTCTATATCTCCAACAGTTTTTAAGCAAAGCCACATAATTGTCATATATAAGACAGGTAAGCTCCCCTAGATATTACAGAAAAATTTTATCCCACCATGACCCGTCCTGACCGCACTAATCACGAACATCTATATCTCGCACAGAGCGTGACCGTGACCGTGCCGGTCACCAAATTTGGGAGGAAAGTAACTGGTCACCTCCTCTAAAGGTCGGTAAAACAATACAAATTCCCAACCACGGCCCTTCCCGGCCCTGTATGTCACGAAAATCTATATTTCGTAGACTTTTAAAGCTAGAGTCACCAAATTTGGTATGTAGATACCTAGTGACCTCCCTTAAACATTGAATCGTCGATATCCCGGCCAGGCCCACAATAACGACCCCCTCGGAAATGTCTACATCCCCCACCGTTTTTTCGCTAAAGCAAGCAAAGTTGGGATATTTATTACAGGGAAGCTCGCCTAGACATTACGGAATATATTTTCCGGCCACGAACATTGTTTCCCCATAAAGCACGAAAATATATATCTCGCACAGGTGTAAAAATAGGGTCGCAAAATTTGAAATGGAAATAACTGGACATCTGCTTTAAAGATCGGCACACACAATTTCCCAGCCCCCCGCAAAACACGATAATTTATGTCACCTAGAATTTTAAAGCCAGAGTCACCAAATTTGGTATGTAGATAAAATAACAACGCGGAAAAGTAAATATATCCCACAGTTGTTAATCTAGTCACCGAACTTGGGATATATATTACGGGGTAGCTACTTTATACGACACAAGAAACATTTTCCGGCCACGACACTTTACGACCCCACAATCAACGAAAATATATATCGCGCACAGGTGTAAAGGTAGGGTCACCAAATTTGAAATGTAAATAACTTGACATCTGCTTTAAAGATCGGCACACACAATTTCCCAGCCGCACCCCTTCTCGTCCACGAGAATCTATATCACTTAGAGCTATGAAGACAGTCACCAAATTTGCTTTGTAGATAGCTGCAGAACTCCCCAAAATTTGCGATATTAAATTTCCATCCACGCCCTCGAGAATGCCCCAGCGGCGTCATATGGTTTCTGAGCTATACACTAAATTGGTTGCGTAATCGCTTCTCCCGTTATATTTCTATTGACAGTCTAGTTGACAGTTCCAATCGGTAACACCTTCATATAAGTTAACAACATAGTTGTTGCTGCGGTCAACAACCGATACAATAGCCCAAAACTCCGAATGAGCAGCCAGCAGTCTGAAATTTCTAAGAATCCAGCCGTCGCCGGACGCTGACTGAGGCTGCCGCCGCCAACTCAGATTTTAGCCAGCTAGAGTGTCTGAAATTTGGAATAAGCAGATCCACACGTGTAAAATAAAAACCTAACATCTTTTATTTTAATTGGCGCCCGAGCAGGGACCGATCGCAAATACGAAAGTGCAAAACGATAACTACGTACGCGTATCGGCTACGATTGGCCACGATAGAACAAAACGTTTCTAAGTGCGTCTAATCGATAATAGTGACAATAAGACATAACGTTTTGAACTGATCAATTCGATCTTGAGTAAATCAGACTCCCACACTCAATATCAAAACCAAAACGCAACTACAGTTTGCGCAACGTGGGATCAAACTCTGTATGATCCGTTTGCAGAGCACATTTCAAGACAACGCATAAACCGCTGAACCACGAGTAGGGGAGACCAAAAGGAGTAATTCGGCATCATCGGAGATGGAGCACATATCAATAATAGTTCTGTAAGAAAAGAAAAATAGTGTTTAATTGAAAATCGAAACAAAATAAAAAAAAATCGTAATTCTTAATTAATTGACATAAATTTAAGGAAAAGAAACAAAACAATTAAGAATAAAATTAAAATTCAATACAAATATTAGAAGCAGCAAAGCAAAAGTATAATAAAACAACAAAAAGAATATAAGCCTAGTGTACAGAGCTTACAGCCGCGCACTGTAATTTGAAACGAAAAGATAAGAAAAATACAACAAACAGTAAAACACAAACGCACTGCAAGAACTTAAACAGGCATCGCCGACTAGTTTTTACCCTTAATTAAATATTTCAATTGAAAAATTTTTATAATTAAACAAAGTAAACTAAAAATAAATCTTATCATTTTGAAACTAAAACTACACAATAAATTAATATTTTTACAACCCATATAAAATGTAAAAAAATTATTTTACAATTTTTACACTACATTAATTTTTTGCGTATTTCTGTTTACCAAGCATTTCTCTAATATTACTTTTCACCCATAAACACATCCGCTTATACTAACAAAATACTAACTAATTATGGCCAATCCAAACAACCTAATACGACCCGCAGTACTTAATACTGCTAACACAGACGAATAACCAACCAACGCCAATAGCGACGAACAGAACCAGAGACAGCAGCAAAGATTAGAAAGTAGGTAGACAATGTATCAAAGTAATAGAAATATCGACACAGATTCTATTGAGAATCAAATCGACCTAATAATCAATGATAAATTGGCGGCAATACTAAACAATATGAGTGTTAATGCTAATACTACTGATTTTGCTGAGGCAATTGCTTATAGTATAAACCCCGATCCTAGAGGCAACATTACTGACGTAGATCGTATCCCGGACATAGTAAAAGGAATGAGAGGATTCCAGTTGAGTTTAGCTCCTAAAAAAGGGTGTAGATAGGATCCTAGAGGCGTACTCTAAGTATAATCTTACAAACAATTCGTAGTAAGATAACTCATTATGCAGACCAAGAACTGGACTTGTACGATATGCCCCTGAACTGGGAGGCAATTGCTCGATGCCTTACCTTACACTTTGCGGACAAACGTGACTTAAGCACACTTGAATACCAACTAACTACTATGACACAAAATGGACAACAGAAAGTTAAGAAATTTTGCCAAAATATCTACAAACACCTAGCCTTTATACTTATAAAGTTAGCTGTATGAGCTTAGACAGGCAGACCGAAGTAGTTATGACAATATCCTATAGAGATAGGGCGTTAGATACATTTGTAAGAGGCCTACGTGGTGATTTACCACGTCTTCTCGGCATCAAGGAAACAGCAAGTCTTGCATCTGTGCCTCAAATTACAAAACTAATCTTAAAGGACAACTCAGGCAAACAATGGACAACAAAACGCGAAATTTAGAAACATAGATGAGAACCCAATTACGGCACCTCGTGTGTTCATGCCGACTTCATCAAGCAACCCAACATATGGGCTTCCGACTTATTTTCCACCTCCAATTCCTCCACGGAGACCAGTACCACTACCCAGACTATTCTACAGTTATAATCAGATACAGCACGGTCAATTTCAAAGACCAACCAATTTGGCTACCAACCATAACATGGGCCATAACCAAACCAACCCAACCAATATCGACAAACCCAACCGTTAGCCCCTGACTGCTGCAAAGCCAGCAGAACCAATGGACGTCGATCGCAGTGTTCAATCAAAGATGGTCAACCACACGAACAGACCTCAGTTTGAGAGCGGTAAAAGGCCACCATTCCCCACAAACCAAGATGGGAAAAGACAAAGACTTTAACACTGAAGGAGCAAAATATCAGAAACAAAACGAACAAGGCTATGCTGAGGCATACACCACCATGACGGACTATGTAAGATATGAGCAGGAAATAACAGAAATTGATAACCAAGAAGAATATGACACGAGCTTAGCTGAGTGGAGCATGGAGCAAGCGAATGCATACAACGAACAAGAAACCACTCAACACCCTGACACAGATATTAATTTTTTAGAATGAGCGATTTCCCGCTACCCTTTTTTGAATGTAGAGTGAGGACTCACAAAACTTTCAAAATTCTTATTGATACTGGCTCGAACAGAAATTACATACAACCGAAACATGTGACAAATCCAAAACCTTTAAAAGCAATAATTGTAGGAGGTAGCATTGAAATAACACACCACAAACTTGCAAATTTATTCAACCAGCCAGAATGTAATGTAAAGTTTTTTCTATTGCCAACCCTAAAATAATTTCACGCTATTCTTGAAACGATAGCCTAAAAGATCTGGGAGCAGTAATTGACATAGCTAACAATGTAATGATAATAGAAGGAAAAAAAAGAAAACGATAAAAGATATAAAAATGAGGCAGTAAACACAATTATACCCAGAACAGAACACTTAAACGACAGGCAAGAACTAGATTAAGAAAATCTAGTACAGAAATATCCTACTCTTTTCGCAAAGCCAAATAAGAAACTTACTTACACAAATAATGTCAAAGCAGAAATACGAACTTCAACTGATTCTCCAATACATTCCAAATTTTACCAATTTCCAATGTCTCTAAAAGACGAAGTAAATAAACAAGTTCGAGAGCTCTTAGAGGATGGCATTATTCGACCTTCACGGTTGCCATATAATTCACCCGTGTGGATAGTTCCCAAAAAACTAGACGCACCGAGAGGAAAAACATATCGAATGGTCATTGGCTATCGGAAACTTAACTGGGCCACAATAGCGGATAAATATCCGATACCTGAAATAAATGAAGTTCAAGCTCAACTTGGCGATAATAAATTATTTTCTGTCCTTGATCTTAAGAGCGGATTCCATCAGATTCCGTAAAAAGCTGCAGATATTCCAAAAACCGCTTTCTCCGTTAATAACGGAAAATATGAGTATACACGACTCCCATTTGGCCTAAAGAACGCACCTGCCATATTCCAAAAATATGATAGGCATGCACCAAATCCTGAGTTAAAAAAAACTCCCATTCCCGAATTCCCAGGACAAATAATTCATATAGATAGCTACTCTGCAGAGAGAGAATTAGTTTTAACAGTAATAGACAAGTTCTCCAAATTAGCCCAAGCCAGAATAATAAAATCAAAAGCAATAGAAGATATCAGAGAACCATTACATGACATCTTGTTTTATTACGGAGTACCAAAGTGTGTAGTAATGGATAATGAGAAATCATTTAATTCCGAATTCATAACTTTCATGCTCCGAGATCAATTAAATATAGAAATTTATAAAGCTCCCCCATACAAAAGTTCCGTCAATGGACAAGTCTATTGTCATCATTCCATTTTGTCGGAGATAATGCGATGCCTAAAAAATGAATAAAAACATAGAAACTTTAAAGAATTATTAGACAGGGCAATTTACGAATATAATTTTACAATTCATTCAGTCACTAACAAAAGGCCACTAGACATATTTTTTGGAAGAAATATTAACATGATTCAGAACTTTATGACAAAACTAGATAGAGCAATATAGATAAAATCAAAAACAAACAGATAAAGGGTATAGAGAACCATAACAAAGGACGGAAACCCATACAAAATTACACAAGCGGACAAGAAATATTTGTTAAACTAAACACAAAATTAATTTGCTAGATACAAAAATAACAACTAGATATAAGAAAGAAAAAGTATAAGAGGACAAACATAAGCAGGAAGAGTAGTACACCAAAGTAATATAAACAATTGAGATTGCTCTAGTCAGGACCGCCCGACTAGTAGATACCCTAAACCCAGATATGAAAACATACACCCAAACTCTCGGCAGTTGATGAGTTTTGAGTCTGTTAAAAATAAAAAATAAAATTTACTAATTATAACCAACGGAAAAAGAAATACTCCACAACCGGGAAACGAACCCGCTCCCTCCGTCTTAAGATGCACGACTCTTATCAACTGCACCACACTACCACATTTTTCATGAATGATATAACATTACTTAATCATCGCAAAAAATCAAGGAAAACGAAATTTTTGCACTTGTCATTAAAACGATACAAATTAATAATAATTAAAATAATAATTATGAATAACGAAAAAGAAAAGAATTCAACATTGCTTAACCATCGCTGGATTCGAACCCAGACCTCCACGTTGTGCGACACAACTCTTACCCACTGGACCACGCTTTTACTGGGCTGTGTTGTGTTAAAATTCAACATAACCGTTGCAAAAAAATTCCTAGAAAAATGCAAGACAATATCTGCGTATGCATATGCAAGCGTGCACATGAACACAGAAGTTGCCAAGCAGCTGCGCTTTGCCCCCACTACTGAAAATAGATTCTTGATTTGCTCGTAAACTAAATGTACGATATTTTATGATATTTTTAGGGCTTATTCAGATCATCGAAATGTATGTACAAATATAATGTATTTGCACGTGTGAAGTATTTGATTTACTTTGTTTTTATGGTTTTTTCGATATTGAGGCGATTGGGGGAGGTATCCAAAACCTGAAATATTTAAATTCTTCGTAGGTTTTACGCGAACATAAAATTTGGTGGCTCTAGCTTTTATAGTTTGGGAGCCATACTTAAAAAACCGAGTCAAAAAAGCGATAAATATCGATAATCAGAAAACGGGAAGAGTTATCGATGTTTTGAAATAAACTTGATCTGCGTATGATATATACGAAACGAATGAGACCAAGATCAGCTTTCTTTTATACATATATTCACAATTTTAAAGATAGAGCCACAAAAATTGGTATGTTAATAGCTGGTGACCTCCATAAAAGTTTGCATCTTTGATATTCCCCGCTAATAAATGAGAAACGTTTATATCTCCAACAGAGATAGAGCCACCAAATTTTGGATAAATATTACAGACGAGTTCTCCTAGACGTTATAGAATACATTTTCCGGCCACAACCCTTCCTGGCCCCATAAACCACGTTCAGTCTTCGAGATGGGCTCACCAAATTTGGAAGGTAAATAATAAAATCGAAAGATCGCTAAAAACAATGTCCTAGCTAGATCCCCTTATGTCAAAAATCCCAAAAATCTATAACACGTAGAGTTTCAAAGCCAGTGTCACCAAATTTGGTATGTAAAAAGCTGGTGACCTCCCTCAAAGATTGCACCCTCGATATACTGGGCAATCCCACTAGAACGATTCCCAGCGCCCCGCCCCTTCAAATCGAAAATGCCTATACCTCCCATGGTTTTTAAGCAAGAGCCAGCAAATTTGAGATATAAGTTACAGGGAGCTCCCCGAGAAGTTACAGAATACATTTTCCGGCCACGAACCTTCCCGCTACCACAAACCAAGATAAACTAGATCTCGCACATGTTTAAAGCTAGGCCCACCAATTAACTGCTCACCTACTTTAAATATTGTTAAAACATATTTCCAGCCACGCCCACTACCGCCTCCGCGAATCACGAACATATATATTACGTAAAGATTTAAAGTCAGAGTCACTTAATTTGGTATGTATATATCTGGTGACCTCCCTCAAAAACTGCATCCCTGATATCCCAGACAACCCCAATAGAACGACCACTAGCGCCCTTGCCCTAACAAATCGGAAATGTCCTTATCTTCCACAGTGTTATAGCAAAGCCACCAAATTCAGTATATATATTACTGAGGAGCTCCTCAAGAAAGAAAGAAAACATTTTTCGGCCTCGGCCTTTCCCGCCCCCATAAACCACGAATATATATATATATCGCTCAGTTTTCAAGAAAGGGTCACCAAATTTAGAAGGTTAATAATAATAAACTAAAGATCGGTAAAAAAAAATCCCAGCCGCGCCCCTCATGTCCCCGCACAACGCGAAAATCTATACCACGAAGAGTTTTAAATCAGAGCCACCAAATTTGCTATGTACATAGCTGGTGACCTCCCCCAAAGACTGCATCCTTGATATCCCTGTCAACCCCACGAGAACGACGCCCGCCCTAAATAATCGGAAATGCGTATCATCACAATTTTTAAAATTAAGCTGCCGAATTAGGGAATTATATTAAATAGTAAATAGCTGGTGATCCACTTTAAAAATAGGTAAACAAATTTCCTAGTCACGCCCCCTCATGCCCGCAAAAATCGTGGACATCTATATTACGTACAATTGAAAAGCCAGAGTCACCAAAGTTGGCATGTGGACAGCTTCTTCCCTACAAGATTGCAGCCTTGATATAACGAACCCCTGCGCCCCACCTGTAGGGTCCACTCTCGCACACAGTGTATTATCGAACCGCATAACAATAAATTCGCTGAAGTCTGCCGATTGAGTCACTTTTAGTACCCAACAGCATTTGAGTGAAATTCCCTTATTGAGTGTAACTGACCAACGCAATAATTGACCTACATTCGTCTGCATAGCGAAAGAGAGCGAAAAAAAGAGTGAGATCATAAGATGCAATTAGCGATAATCACGCCATAGCATCGTTATGTCCTTTCCAGTCAGCACCTACACTGGAAGCAAAAAGACACGTAGCCCAATTCTGCTCTGCACTCGCTAACATTGTCACTCGACCTATTAAAGACAGAGCACGCGACATTAGAACTCTTTTCTTTTAACGATCGGAATAGAAGCGATTGCTTGTGCGTAAGCTTGGCACGGTTATCAGTTCCAGAATACATATATATATATACATATATATATTTATATATAAAGATATATTTATATAAAACGTAAAATAATCACGCCGTTCGATATTCAAGTTATTTACACAATCCCTATACGATCGTCCGCAGTGTTCAAGGTGATATTTTAATTGTTTTTGATCGATCCTGAAATCCAACGTGCAGTGATCTTTATTTAGCACTAATAGCAAATTGCCGCCGGCCGGTTGTTACACTGCGCTCTCGCGCTTGTGATACCATAATTTCCACCGGTCGGCGAGCTATTGATTTGCATTCTACTCTACTCCAAGCCGTGAACAGTGATTATGATACGAAAGCCCAAAAATCTCTAAAAGAGGAATCCGCCCTAACTTTGTCCCCCGGCAACGGTCCAGTAGTGCGCATATACCTCGGCTAATAAAAAGGGTATATTAGCGAAACAGCCTCTACAGTGATCAGCATATAAGCGCTGCACAACGTTGAAGAATTGTAAGATGGTATATAATTTTTCTGTGAGTATAACTTGCGTATAGCGAGTAATTTGTTTTTGAGAATTGTTTAGTCGGGAAAGCTGTTATTACTGAATCATGTTCATTCATTCTATTAGAAATTATATAATCGTGTTAGTGTATATTTGAAAATCGCTTTGCGTCGTGCATTCTATTATGAAGCATGTTCTCTTGTTGAAATTATGATTTTGTATCTTTTTTTTTAAGTAATTATGCGTGAATAGACTAATTTGAATTCTGTCGACGCGACCACACAATGCTAATGTATACTACTTGAATTAACAATAAAACATTTGTTAAGGGGTAACCAACAAAATCTCAACTTCAGTTACCAAGTTAGGGAGGGTAAAGAATAGGAGGCGAACCCCTCCACAGCTATCCTAGTCGCTGATTCTTTAGCATACTGCAGCCGACCGTTGTACGTGGGTACAGCCCAAGAATATTTTGATCCTTTCAGTAGATTTCCGATAGTGCACTTGATCTTATTAAGGTGTCAATGTTGCGTCATATAGAGAGACGAGGAAAGAACCCACGCCATATCCGACGAGCATAGCATAGAACAACGCTAGAAGTGCACGCCCTCCAAATCCCCTATACGCATGGTCCTTCCGACTGTGTGAGCATCGGGTGCCGTAAAAGGCATTCCCTCGGGTGAACATTATACACCTTAAATAATCGGAAATGCCTGCATCTCCCACAGTTATTAAGCTAGAGTCACCAAGTCACCGATCCCACGAACAACGAAAATCTTTTGTTTGCACAGGTGTCAAGGTTGTGTCACCAACATTGAAGGCATATAACATGTCAATTTCTTTAAAAATCAGTGCAACATGCGCCCGCAGATCGCGAAAATTGATAGCACTTAGAGTTTAAAAGCCAGAGACACCATTTTGGTATGTAGATACATACTGACCTCCCTCAAAGATTGCATCCTTGATATTCCACGCTAATAAATGGGAAACGTCTCTATCTCCCACAGTTTTTAGGCTAGAGCCACCAAATTTGGGATATATATTACAAGGAAGCTTCCATAGCCGTCACTGAATACATTTTCCGGCCACGACCCATCCCGCCCCCATAAACCACGAAAATATATATCTCGTTTTCAAGATACGATCAAAAATATTGGAAGGTATTTTATAAAAAATAAAGATTGGTAAAATAAATTCCCAGCCACGCCCCCTTATGCCCCCGCAAATCGCGAAAATCTTTATCACGTAGAGTTTTAAAGCCTGAGTCACCAAATTTTGTATGCAGATACCTATTGACCTCCCACAAAGTTTGCATCCTTGATATACCGCCCTAACAAATTGAAAATGTTTATATCTCCCACAGTTTTCAAGCTAGAGCTATCAAATTTGGGATATATATTGGAGGCAAGCTCGCTTAGACGCGGCAGAATATATTTTCCTGCCACGGCCCTTCTTGCCACCGTAGGTTACAAAAATCTTATTCTCGCACAGGTGTAAGGGATCACCAAATTTTGAAGGTAAATGACTTGTCACCTCCTTAAAAGATCGGTTAAAAAAAATTTCGCTGCCACGCCCCTCCCAGATCCGAAAATCAAGTAAATCTATATTACGTAGAGTTTAAAAGCCAGTCATCAAAATTGGTAAGTAGATAGCTGGTAACTTCCTTCAAAGACTACATCCTTTATGTCCCTTCCATCCTTACTAGAACGACCACTAGCGCCATCGCCCAAAAAAATCGGAAATGTCTATTGTAACATATTAACCCTACCATTATCATAAATCACGGGTATAACAATCCCTTAATACATTGTCATAATAACCAAATGCTTAAAGTACATTAAAAGACCACTAAGAATTACATATACATTCCAGCCAACAATGTAACACGATCCATCGCTTATATACAAACCGATCTCGGCGCGTGGGAATGCTGAGCATGCACTTTGCAGCTTAAGTGGTCAAACCATATACAACATATGCTTGCCTTCTGCATACATATGTATATACCAACATTTTTATACATACATGTAAACAAATAGATAGCATAGATAACATGTTAGTGGCACTAACATGTGGACCATACAAAAAAATAAATAGTTAATAACTACAATCTACAAAATAAAATAACAAAAAATAAATAGTTAACAACTAGAGTCTACAAAAAAAAATAAAAATAAATAAATAGTTAACAACTACAATCTACAAAATAAAATAACAAAAAAAATAAATAGTTAACAACGAAAAATTAAATAACAAAAAAAAACAAGTTAGATTTCTCTAGTCGGGACCGCCCGACTAGTAGATACCCTGAACCCAGAAATGAACACATACACACAAACTCTCGCAGCTGATGAGTATTGAGGCTGTTAAAAATATAAAAAAAGTTACTAACAATTACCAACGGAAAAAGAAATGCTTCACAACCGAAGATCGAACTCGCTCTCTCCGTCTTAAGATGCACGACTCTTACCAACTGCTCCACACTACCACATTATTCACGAATGATATAACATTACATAACCATCGCAAAAAGTCAAGGAAAACGAAAATTTTGCAGTTGTCATTTAAACGATAAAAATTAATAATAATAATAATAAAATAAGTATGAATAACGAAAAAATAAAAGAATTGAACATTGCACTACCATACCATCACTGGATTCGAATACAGACCTGCACGTTACGCGGCAGAACTCTTACCAACTGGACCACGCTCTTCATTGGCTATGTTAAAATTCAAGTTAACCGTTGCAAAAAAAAATTCCTAGAAAAACCCAAGACAATATCTGCGTATGCGTATGCATGCGTGCACATGAACACAGAAGTTGCCAAGGAGCTGCGCTTTGCCCCACTACTAAAAATAGATTCTTGATTTGCTCGTAAACTAAATATACGATCGTTATGAAATTTTCAGGACTTATTAAGATCATCGAAATGTATGTACAAATATAATGTATTTGCACGTGTGTAGTATTTGATTTACTTTGTGGGGGAGGTATCCAAAATATGAAATATTTAAATTCTTTGTATATTTTACGCGAACATAAAAAAATAAATTTGGTGGCTCTAGCGTTTATAGTTTGGGAGTTATGCTTAAAAAACCGAGTCAAAAAAGCGATAAATATCGATAATCAGAAAACGGAAAGAGTTATAGATGTTTTGAAATAAACTTGATCTGCGTATGGTATATACGAACCGAATGAGACCAAGATGTATATGTATTTGATTTGCTTTGTTTTTATGGTTTTTTCGATATTGTGGGCGATTGGGGGCAGGTATCCAAAACCTGAAATATTAAAATTCTTCGTATGTTTTACGCGAACATAAAATTTGGACATGAACGTTTAAAAAAATCTTTTTACATATATATAAAAAAAAACAATTATATTACATAAGTCACAGACAATACAAATACTAAGATGAGTAACGCAGTACACCGAAATGCTACAAGGCAGCTTGATATTTTGCAAAATTGAGAACGAAAACGAAATCGGTGCACTTGCGCTCTCACAATTTAAAGAAAGTAAAATTCTAAAAATAGAATGCGCCCTCAGCTTGACATGCTAAGTGCCGTGAGAGCATTTATGTTTGGTCTTGGTTTCAATTTCTGCGGTCTGGCCAATTTTAATAACTTTTGATTTTCGAACCGCGAGTATACCCTTTCCCTGAATAGGCTATGTTTAGTTTTTTAGTGCTTTTAACGTTTTATTCCAAAACTACTACGAAAAAATTGATAAATCAGTGTAAAGCAAAGTGTTTGCTGAAAATATACTAAGTTTCAATTAAACCATTAGTTTAAATATATTTTATATCAAAATTTTATATGTGAAGAGTATAAATAAGGGTATTTTTGCCTCGATGCACCTAATCAATACACACATTGTCGTGCCAATGCATAAGTATGCGTGTGCACAACGTATAATATGCATGAAAATCTAAAGGTTGCATATTTTTTCCTTTCGCGACGTCACATCTTAGGTTTCTGCGAGTGTGCATAAGCTGATGTGACGTCACGTCGATGCGCCGAATTATGGACCATTTCCCTTTTTACTATGCTACTCCGGCAGGCAAAATTTCTAGCTACCTGCGCATCGCTACACCCCGTACCCCCTCCCCACCTCTTTTCTGCTATTTGTTCTTTATTACTCTATGGACTTCGGCACACTCGGCTGGTGTGGCGTTTGAAGAGCGAAAAACCACACCAGAAATTTTTGCTTACGTTAAAATGTATGCGCGATACTCATCATAGTATTTATCATTGTCTTTGGCTTAGTAATTCTAGCGAGGCGTTGTAAACAACGTCAAGATAATTGATCACACAGACGATATAAAAAAGTTGTGGATATTGTTATTAAATATCACGATAGTGTTAGTTTTACAATTTCTGCTTACAATTTATGTTAACCATAATAAATTATTAAGAAAAGATATGTACATGAGGAGAGCAAATAACTTAAATAGAAGAAAACATGAAAAAGGGGAAAATAGATCACGTCTACGAAAGCTTTTCAAATTTTCGCATTAATGATAAGAGTTTTACATTCCCATAGGGAATACATATCAGTATATCCGTTCGAGATTGATAATATAGAAGCTTACGGCGGAATCTGTAGCCCACTTATACACTACGATAAAGCAGAAAAGGCAATGGTACTTTCAACACTGCTATATGTCAGGGTAAAATTAACCGAAAATTAAGACCCATATTTAGTAATAGCAATTATATGGTTAGTACGCTTACAAAAGTAAAAAAAATTCCAATAAATGAATGGAATGGAATGAAATCGCGAAACTTTTAGACGCATTTCGTTTCAAATTTGATAAATCTTACAAATGCATAAAAAACCATATATAATTTTAGTAAGGGAATACAATACCTTAGTAATAGTTGTAAAAATAAATTCACATCTTAGCACAATAGTAAATGTTTAAGGGTAATAAAATCTCTAAATACAAGATTGATTACTGTCACCAAATGGCGACATATTAAGATAAACGTTCCAGAAAGTCGAAATCTATTGGCGGAGTTTGATCCCGAACAATTAAAAGAATTAGACGAATAAATTCAACCAAGCGACGCTGAATCTGATAGTGACTTTGAAACACTAGAAGAAAGCAATCTAATCGATACCAAACAGGATATAATAACAATCTCTGAAATGACACAAACAGTTGTAGAATTCATCAGGCTAGCCACAAGTCTGTTACCACAGTTTGACGGTAAGCCGGAAAATCTACAAAGATTTCTAGATTCTATGAATCTATTAGAAACCGTACACACATGAGCTAACAGCCATAAGTCTTATAAAAATAAAGCTAAAAGGCCATGCGAGAAATTTATTAAAATAAGCAGACAATTGCTGCAATCATTACGCAACTTTCAAATGCAGTAAAAGGAGAATCGGTAGAAGTTGTATCTGCTTAATTTGCAACAGAAAAATAAAACGGCTAACCAATACACCCAATCACTTGCAAACAAAATACAGCACTATACAATACAGCACTACACAATACAGCTGTAAAAGCTATGACACAAAATTTTTCAATTGATAAGGTAAAACTTATCATGCCGACAGGCACATTCACAAATATGGATGATGCCCTTTCAAAATTTGTCAATAGTTGCACGGAGATAACAGGTCAAAGTAACACTGTCCTGTATTATCGACGAGGTGCAAACAACAATAATAGAGGAGGCCGAGGTTATAATCGTAGCAGAAATTACAACCACTACAATTACAACCGAGGCGGTAACACTAACAACAATAATAATTACAATAACCATGGAGGAAGTCGAGACCAAAATCGAGGAAGAGGACGCAGTAACTCCAACCGAGGTTATAACAGTAAAAATGTGAGAATGGCGCAAAATACGCCGGAAAACTTTCAGAACCTTTAGGAAACAACCAGTAAATGCAAATGTTCATTCCATCAATAACAGTCTTAATATATTTTCTAATTATTATAATCAATCAACTGAAAATAAACCCACGTTTCTAATAGATCCTGGTGCAGATATCTCGCTATTAAAAATAAATTCAGATAATTTCAAAATTCAAGAAGAAACAACCGACTGTGTTATAATCGTTCACGTTCTTAAATATTGATATTTTGAATAAATTTCGGTATTTTGCAATTTATGTGTTGTTGGGGGTGGGGGAGAGTGTGGGGTGGTCTTCGGCGAAATTTTGTACCGCTCTTTAAAGGAGGTGACTAGTTATCTACCCACTAAATGTAGTAACTTTAGCTTAAAAAGTGTGGGAGATATAGGCATTTCCAGAGGAGCGGCGGCGTTTGGGGCGATATAGTGGGCGTGGCTGGGATGTCAAGTGTATAATCTTTGGGGGAGAGCAGCAGCTATATACATATTAAATTTGGTGCCTCTGGCTTTAAAACTGTACGAGATATAGATTTTCGTGGTTTGTAAGGGCGGCAGGGGGAGTGGGGGTACTGGACCCAAATAATTTTTGAAACCACTAATATATATCCTGAATTTAGTGTCTGTAGATTAAAAACTGTTGGAGATATAGGCATTTCCGATAATTTAGGGAGGAGGCGCTGAGGCGTTCTATTAGCCGTGGGCGGAATATCAAGGGTGCAATTTGTGGGGCAGGACACCGGCTATCTACATACTAAATGGTGGCTCTATCGCATAAATTGTGGGAGATATACACGTGTTATCGATTGGAGCTGTAAAATACAACGGGTTTTGCAATTACGGGGGCAGGAGGAGGCGTGGCTAACATTTTTTTCTGTGATGTTTGGAGGAGCATTCCGGTGCTGGAGGGCGTTCTAGTGGGCGTGGCCGGGATATCAAGAATGCAATCTGTAGGGGAGGCCACCAGCTATATACATACCAAGTATGCTGACACTTGCTTTAAAATTGGGCAAATATGTAACACTTATCGAATTGACCTTTCAGATATATCGGTTTTCGCGATTATGGGGGCGGGAGGGCGTGTGGTCAACAAACTTTTTTTATATTTGGGAGAGTATTCCTGCAATATATCTGCAAAATTTGGTGATTCTACCTCAAAAACTGTGGGAGATATATGCATATCCGATTTTTGAAAGCGGGGGCGCTGGGGGCGTCATAGTGGGCGTGGCCGGAATATCAATGTCGCAATCTTTTTACGATGTCACCAGCTATATACAAGTTAACAAGCAAGTTAAGTTAGACTTCTTGAGTAACCCGCGCGCCCAAAATGCTGACACTCCAAATTCCCGGTGCAACATTGTCAGCGTTGACGACTGGGTGCAACAACCGGACGGCTGTTATGTCGCAACCGCTTTGATTATACTATATTTATGAATCGGCTTACCGATCATGAACTCATTTATTGTACTTAGCTTTAGATCCATATTCTTTGCATTTTTGAATTCAGTTTTGTATTAACGTTTAAAGAATAAACAAGCAACTCTCCGGCACGCTGCCGTAAAACAACCTTGTTATAATTTTGATCATTGCTGAGCCACAAGGCCAGTAATAGAAAAAGCGGGCGAAGTCAAGCCCTCCACCCTAATCTTCGTAAGAAGACTACAATCACTCAAACATCGCTAGACCAGAACATCTCCTTAATTGGCCGGATTAGGAATAAATTTAAATAGAATCCACGTCCCAAAAACATGTAAGTGACTGTTTGAAAGAAATCGATTTCAAAGTCTCAAAATAAAATTTTGCAAAAAAAAAATAAACAAAATGTGTACAAGCTGCAGCGTTAAAGTGAACGTTGAGATACTGTGTAGATATTTTAATATATTTGACAGGCAATTATACGTAAGCCTTAACTTGCTTTTAATTTTAAGTTCTACATGCGAATTGATGCACGTCAGTGCAATTCGCAAAATACTAATAACTGAGTAGGCTATTTTACTAACATATGTGGCTGGAGAATTTTTTTTTATATATGACACGTAATTTGAATTGTGAGTCAGCCACATAATTAAATAACTAACTTTTCCAACCTTTTTATACTTGACATTTGATATTCCGACATTTTTGATATTGACTACCCTGCGTCGTTAATGAATATTTTAAATGAATTAATACAAGTGAAATTTTCTGTTTGTGTCTTTGTAATCTGATAAAATTACAAAAACCTTTGATCGTTTGCTGTCTTTGTTTGATCTCAGTGTCTGACTGCCCATAAGTTGGCAATATAGAGAAGTGAAAGTAGAATACAACAGTGAAAAAGAAGATAGCGATAGTATCGAAAGTGATCAGATAGGCTTTTGTCCCCAGAACAGCAATCAAACAGAAATGGAAGCAGCAAATTTAAAAGCCTTCATTGAGGCCGCGGTTAACAGCGCCCTTTCTCAACAAGAACAGCAGTTTCGCGCAGAAATTGCTGCGGTAAGAAACGAGGTTGACACTCTCAGAGTTGAGGCCCCCAAGTCGTAAGATATGAAAGGGTAACTTGTGACCCCAGCATAAAATGCGAAGTGAAGTTAGACATTGTAAAGTCGGTCCCGACTTTTAATGGGAGCCACGAAGAATATGTCTCGTGGAGACAGGCAGCCGTGGACGCGTATGAAATTTTTAAACGAAGTACGAGTAGTACTCCGGCAACAGCTGGAAATGGTTAGACAGGGTGAGATGGACTTAATGGACTACTATGACGAAGTCGAGAAAAAGCTGACTCTCGTCACAAACAAAATTGCAATGACTCACGATGATCAGGCTGCGACTATTCTCAATACAGAGATTATGAGCGATGCCCTACATGCGTTCATGGCAGGCCTTAAGAGGTCCCTGAAGTCGTATGTCATCCCAGCTCAGCCTAAAGATTTGCCATCCGCTTTAGCATTGGCTCGCGAGGCTGAGAGCAGTATTGAAAGGAGTGCTTTTGCTGCTTCATATGCCAGGGCAATTGAAGACAAAAGCCATGCTGGAGAAAATTATAGGTAGGGTAGAAATACCCAGCCCAGACAGGGAAAAGGCTTCGAAAAAAATCCACACTACGTGACGAAACAGGGTCAAAACAGGCCACAGGCTGAGCCTGGTACAAGGCCTAATGACAAACAAACCCCTGTGCTTAATCAGGTGCAGCCCATGGAGGTCGATCATTCGGTTTCCAAGGCAGCAGAGTAATGCCACTCAAGGCGAAGCTCAAAAAAGGCAGAATACGTCAGAACGTATATCAGGTCAGAGACGCCAACGAGTAAATAATGTCTCTCAACAGGCTAGCAACAAAGAACAACAGGAGTATGCAAATACAGCCGAAGCAGCGGCTAATGACATCGATGAGGAAAGCGATTCACCAGAAATCAATGATTCGCTGAATTTTTTAGGGAACGCTCCCAGTTGCCATTCATCGAGCGACAACTGGATGGTAAAACAATAAAAATTCTTATCGACACTGGGGCGGCAAAAAATTACGTGAGACCTGTAAATGAGTTAAAAAACGTAACGACTGTCGATGCCCCATTTACTGTGAATTCCATACATGGATCCAGTAAAATTCAACGAAAATGCACAATGAAAATTTTTGGAGTAATTGCCCCATTTTTCATCCTAGACACTCTCGACACATTCGACGCCATAATAGGGTTCGATCTGCTAACGCAGGCAGGGGTGACTTTGAATCTACAGGGCAACAACAGAACTTACGGCAATAAGTCGGAAATGTTGAAACACCTCCTTTGCGACAACGTGAACTTCACACGGGTCGACGACATTATAGTCCCTGACAACGTAAGGGGCGAGTTCAAAAAAATGATATTGAAGCGAATTAAGGCTTTTTCGACCTCTAACGAGGCACTGCCCTTCAACACTTCTATCATTGCCACTATCCGAACCGAGGATAATGAACCGGTGTACTCAAAGCTATACCCATACCCTACAGGTGTTGCAGATTTCGTGAACAAAGAAATCGCGCAATTGTTAAAAGACGGCATAATAAGACCATCAAGATCCGCGTACAACAGCCCGGCCTGGGTCGTTGATAAAAAAGGACTTGACGCTAATGGTAATAAGAACCATAGGCTGGTTATCGACTTCAGGAAGCTAAATGAGCGAACTGTTGCCGACCGTTACCCAATGCCAAGCATTCCAATGATTCTAGCGAATCTCGGAAAGGCAAAATTTTTCACCACGTTAGATTTGAAGTCTGGATATCACCAGATTTATCTAGCTGAAAAAGATCGGGAGAAAATCTCTTTCTCAGTGAACGGAGGAAAATACGAGTTTTGTCGATTGCCTTTTGGTTTGAAGAATGCTGGTAGCATCTTCCAAAGAGCAATTGATGATGTTCTTCGAGAACAAATTGGTTAAATATGTTACGTCTATGTTGATGATGTAATAATATTCTCCGAAAATAAAGCTGACCACGTCCGACACATTGATACAGTACTTCAGCGTCTTTGCGATGCTAACATGAGAGTCTCTAAGGAGAAGACAAAGTTTTTTAAAGAAAGTGTCGAATACTTAGGTTTCGTGGTTACCAGCGAAGGAGCAAAGACGGACCCAGAAAAAGTTAAGGCTATTCAAGAATATCCCGAACCAAAAAACTTATTTGCTCTAAGGTCTTTCCTAGGCCTTGCCAGCTACTACAGGGTATTCGTTAAAGATTTCGCTTCCATAGCAAGACCTTTGACAAATATACTGAAAGGCGAAAATGGCTCAGTTAGTAAACACATGTCCAAAAAAATGCCGATAGAATTCGATGACTCGCAACGCAATGCTTTAGACCGATTAAGAAACATATTGGCGTCAGAAGACGTAATGCTCATGTACCCATACTTTAAAAAACCCTTCGATTTAACCACTGATGCCTCCGCAAGTGGTATCGGAGCAGTGCTATCTCAAGGGGGAAGACCCATCACAATGATTTCACGCACATTGAAACAATGTGAATCCCATTATGCTACCCATGAAAGGGAGCTATTGGCTATTGTATGGGCCCTCGGGAAACTTCAAAATTACCTATACGGTACCAGAGAGGTGCACATTTTCACAGACCATCAACCGCTCACATTCGCAGTATCTGAAAAGAATACTAACGCAAAGATTAAAAGGTGGAAGGCCTTCATTGAAGAGCATAATGCTAAAATTCATTACAAGCCAGGCAAAGAAAACTTCGTTGCTGACGCCCTATCCCGGCAGAGTATTAATGCTTTACAAGATGAGCCGCAATCTGATGCAGCCACCGTTCATAGTGAGCTTTCCCTGACATACACAATCGAAACGACTGACAAGCCCTTGAACTGCTTTAGAAATCAAGTAGTTTTAGAAGAGGCATGTTACTTGCTACATCGAAGAGTTATCATGTTCGGCGACAAGACTCGACACGTGATACATTTCACAGACAAACGCAGTCTCCTGGAGACACTAAGACTTGTTGTAAACGCATTCCATTGCACTTTCCCAACTTTGGCCGTTGTTCAACATGAGTTAGTGCCACTTTTCCCGACAAGCAAATAATCAATGCCGAGCACAATCGTGCTCACAGAGCAGCACAGGAAAATGTTAAACAAATCCTTCGTGATTACTATTTTCCAAAAATGACTATGTTGGCTAACGAAGTTTTAAATTGCAAAGTGTGTACCACAGCCAAGTATGACCGGCACCCAAAAAAGCAAGAGCTTAGGGAAACGCCAATACCGTCATATGCCGGAGAAAGACTACACATCGACATCTTTTCTACTGATCAGAAACTCTTTTTGACCTGTATAGATAAATTTTCTAAGTTTGCAATAGTCCAACCACTAGCCTCTCGTACAATTGCGGATATTACAACTCCCATATTGCAACTAATAAACATTTTTCCGAAGATTAAAACAATTTATTGCGACAACGAAGCATCATTCAGTTCAGAAACGATCACTTCGATATTAAAAAATCAATTCAACATTGACATTGCCAACACCCCTCCACACCATAGCTGTTCAAATGGCCAAATCGAACGATTCCATAGCACATTAATTGAAATAGCCAGGTGCCTAAAAATTGATAAAAAAGTTAATAAAACAGTCCAAGCGATAATACGAGCGACGATAGAATACAATAAGTCCATACATTCAGTTACAGGTCACAGGCCACTAGATGTAATACATGCAGCGTCTAGCGAACTGCAGAAAACAGTTAAAGACAAACTAATTAAAGCCCAAGAAGATCAACTTACCAGACATAATCCAAATAGGCAAAACAGAGTGTTTGAGGTAGGGGAGAAAGTGTTTGTTAAAAACAACAAACGGTTAGGCAATAAGTTGTCCCCGTTATGTTCCGAAGGGACTGTTCAAGCAGACCTGGGAACGTCTGTGCTTATTAAGGGGAGGGTGGTCCATAAGGACAACCTAAGATAACTTCAAAATTTTTTCAATACGCCAATCCTACCAATACTACATTCTACGCATCACCGACTTCTCACATGCGAACTATATTCCTGTACTAGACGGTAACGTCCTAGTATGGGAACACCACAGGTACATAAGACACTCGACTAACCTGACTAATTTCACAAGCATAATAGAAGACACAATTGTTAGAATATAATGCTAATTACAGAAATACAGAATCTCATGCTCACTCATCATAAATCCCATATAATGACTTGAAATCCGTTTTTATCGAGCAGCTCACAGATGTCCCAATAGTTAGCCTAATGGAAGTATCAACCATAAAAATTGTACAGTCCGATAGTATCATTCATATATTAATTGAATATCCTAAAGTTAAGGTTACTTGTAAAAAGGTCTTAGTATTCCCTGTCGCACACAACAACACCGTACTGCAACTACACGACAACATAGTAGCGGAATGCGCCGATGGAACCCTAGCTGTGACGGAGTGTGTTACAACCAGCTATGAGACGTTCTGCAAACTGGCAGCTCATGATACCTGCGCACGCGGAATACACTCAGGCGGCTCAGCCATATGCCGCACGCAGCCCAGTCACCTGGAACCGGTCACCATAGTGGATGAAGGAATAATCATCATCAACGAACGGTCTGCTAGTGTCGCCGTAGACTAGGGGCCCAGGATAACAACGAAGGGAGCGCACTTTTTTACATTCGAGCACACAGCTTTAATAAATAACACTAAATATATAAATCGTAATAGAGCTTTAAGCAAAACCCCAGGCATCGCAGCATCGCCCCTGCTAAACATCACGGGACACGACCATATATTAAGCCTACCACTACTGCAACGGATGAACGAGCGCAATCTGCACATCATACAGGAGCTCAAAGACGATGTTTCATCTGGCGTATCTCCCAAATTTTGGTTCGTGATTGGAGTTGCAGTCAGCCTTGTATTCTGTGGGCTCATCGTAATACATCAATGGTGGATCCGGAGGAGCTCTTCAGTCAAGCTACGAAGGGTGATCAGCGAATTAAACATCACCGAGGACGGCAATGGTCTTGAGGGGGAATAGTTAACAAGCAAGTTAACTAGCGGCCCTCGCTAGTCTTCTTGAGTAACCCGCGCGCCCAAAATGCTGACACTCCAAATTCCCGGTGCAACATTGTCAGCGTTGACGACTGGGTGCAACAACCGGACGGCTGTTATGTCGCAACCGCTTTGATTATACTATATTTATGCTGAATCGGCTTACCGATCATGAACTCCATTTATTGTACTTAGCTTTAGATTCATATTCTTTGCATTTATGAATTTAGTTTTGTATTAACGTTTAAAGAATAAACAAGCAACTCTCCGGCACGCTGCCGTAAAACAACCTTGTTATAATTTTGATCATTGCTGAGCCGCAAGGCCAGTAATAGAAAAAGGGGCGAAGTCAAGCCCTCCACCCTAATCTTCGTAAGAAGACTACAATCACTCAAACATTGCTGGACCAGAACATCTTCTTAATTTACATGCCAAGTTTGGTAACTCTAGCTTTAAAATTGTGGACCAACCCAAGGCATGGGCCAAGGTGTAATAAAATCTCAAGGAACAACTTTAATAGAACTTAAATCCACAAAATATATTATATTCCACACGAATTTCATTTAGTAGATTCAGATTTTTCAATACCATGTGATGGAAAAATAGGCATTGATTTTATTAAAAAATTTAACTGTCAATTAGATTTCAAACCAAGTGAAGACTAGTTTATAATTAGACCACAAAATTGAAATGATCCTATTTATGTTCCGATAACATATAGTGCTGGCAACAATACAGTTCTTCTGTATTACATTTTTGCAGTAAATGATCATAACGGAATTTATGTTGCAAATACAATAGCAGCATCTAAACATAAGTACATTCGCCTTCTTATTACAACTAATTTCGACCAATTGGTCAAAGTAAGCAAAATCCGATATGAAAACTTAACAGATTATGAAATTCATACACAAAATAGAAGCGAACAAGTACTTTGAAAATTGAGAAAAAATTAAACAGAACAATGTGATGTGTTCGGACTGGAAATCGAACCAATAGCGACAAAAAATTTTTACAAACAAACATTAAGATTTAAAGACGATGAACCCTGGTAAGGAATGGTTTCGATGACAAACAAATTTGACCGATACCGACACATTTAATTACTTTATCTATAAGTTGGCAGCTCTTTCATTTTGCCGCATTTTTTTATTATAAGCACATTATTCATACGTAATATAGCGCAACATTGTGAAATTCATTAACAGCAGCAAATTTGCTTAACAGCGCGTCACTGCACATATGTATGTAAAAGATAGTTCTACTTTAGCAGCAGAGTTGTATGAACCTGCCCATGGCAGTCCGTTAAATAAATATACACTCATATATGAAGAATAATTTGAGTATCGCAACCATTATTCAACATATGTATAAGTTTTGGTCCTTAGAGCCGGATCTGTTGTAAAGTAGTGGGTTAAATTGACAACATGGAGCAATTTGAACAACCAAGAAACAGCAACAACTCACGATGCAGTTGCTACTCCAATAAAAGAGGCGGAACTGCCAAAATTGCACACCAAACCATTTGGTGGTGACTATAAGGAATGGCCTGCATTCAAGGAATTATATTAGAGTACAATCCACAACAAACCGCGCTTAGGAAATATCCAGAAGTTTTATTATTTGAAGTGGTTTCTTATAAATGAAGCAGCTGCATTAACACGTCATTTGCCGATCAATGAAGTCGCATATGAAAGTGCATGGGCATGCTTAATTGAACGATGTAATCGACCAAGCCATGTCGTCCATTCATTATTAGACGCATTTATGGGATTGCCTACTTCTAATAATGTTACTAATGTGTCAGTCCCTCGGAAGGTTACAGATGGAGCGAATGAGATCGCTCGAGGTTTGGATGCAATTGGGCAGACCGGACGCGACTGCTGGCTAATTTATTTACTTGTAGCGAAAATAGATCCAGAGTCACGACGCAAATGGGAGATGCAAGCCGCGCTACCGTATCTCCATCAGTTGAAGACTTCTTTAAATTTCTTGACGCCAGATGCGAGGAGTTTGAGCTGTGCCAACGAGATACCATGGCTACAGCTATCGACAAACCAAAAAAGCTGCCCCGTACTTTAGTGGCAGCTGAAAGAAGTCACTGTCCGAAATGTGGTTCGACTGAACATTTATTGTACGGCTGCTCGTAGTTTCCCAGTTTCGCAGTTTGTCCAGCACCGCCATGCATTGGTCAAAGGGAAAACACTGTGTTTCAACTGCCTCAAGCCCGGCCACCTGTCAACGAAATGTGAACCAAAGCATGCTTGTAAGCATTGTCGCAGCCGGTACCACTCCCTAATTCATTTGCAATGTTCATCGTTGCAGTTAAGAGAGAAAGCCAAACTTAACAAATTAGCAATCCAAGGGTGGAAGATCCCACACATCAAGCTCTACCCATAGGCACAAACAGTCATTTGTCACTGTCGCCAGGCCAAATAACATACTTCGTGGGACTAGGTGGAAGAAAGGGCACACTGCCTACCGCATTGGTATATGTACTCAATGCACAACTTGTCGAGTATTATTGGATACTGGATCATTCTATATATCTGAACGATGCATCAACGCTCTTGGTATAGCACGTTCACCTCCAAGATTGCGGTACCGTTCAAGCGGAAGCCACGCGAGGTTTCAGCACGCTTCACCTCAAATCAAGGGTATCACAGCACACACTACTGTACATGTTCTAGGAAAGATAACTTCAGCATTGGAAAGAGAAAATGTCCGTGAAGCCACGCTAGCACTCTTTGACGACCTTCAGCTTGCAGATTCCAGATTGAATTCGAAGTCACCGATCGTCATATTATTGGGTACAGATCAGGTTTGGGCTACGTTTACCGGCAAGCAAAAACTGGATAGTTATGGCAATATAATCGCCATATCAACCATATTGGGATGGGTAATCACATCAATAGCTGTATCAGATTGGCCAATTGTTACGTCCCTGATGTCTTTGTAGACATTGACGCTTCGCTAAAAAGATTTTGGGAATTGGGCGCATTGAATTGATCTCGAGGATACAAAACATTTTCAAAAGACTCATACACGATACTCGGAAGGGAGATACATTGATACATCGAGCTTCCATTCAAATCTGCAAATACACACTTTTTCGATACCCTACAAGGAGCACCATTACGCTTTAAAGCTGTAGAGCGCCGTCTACAGAACGATTCACATTTACAAGCACAGTATGTCCAGTTCATGCAAACATATGTAAACATAGGTCATATGCGTGAACTTAAACCAGAAGAAGTATCGGTATCTGAAGGTAGCATCTTCTATATGCCACATCATCCAGCCACATCATCCAGTCATCGGCTACAAGCTGCGGGTTGTTTTCGATGGATCCCATAAAGTTCATAAAGGATATGCTCTGAACGAGGCTCTACATGTCGGCCCATGTATCCAGAGAAATTTCTTTGCTGTATGCTTACGCTTTCGAATTCATAAGTTTGTTTTTTCGGCAGACATAGTTAAAATGTTTCGTCAAATATGGGTCGCCGAGAATCATCAAACTTATCAACGGATTGTATGGCGATCACACCCGTCTGAAATTCTAAAACACTACCAACTCCGCACAGTTACATATGGTACGGTCTGCGCGCCATTTCTAACTGTTCGCGTCTTGGAACAAATTGCTGATTATAAAGAAGATTACCCACGAGCGGCAGGGATTCTGATAGAGGATTTTTATGTTGACAATGTTCTAACAGGGGCAAATTCCGAAGAGGAGTTGCTACAACTACGAGATGAGCTTGTCCAACTTCTGGCACATGCCCAATTGGAGCTTAGAAAATGGGTGTCAAACAGTCAACGCATCGTAGATCGAGTTTCTTGATCAGAGTTTGATGTTTTAAACAATGCGCAAGAGACCACAAGCAAAGTACTTGGAATTCATTGGCAACCAATTGATGACACGCTAGCAAAAGTAGGGTTGGACACACATGTAGATAGTACTAAAAGAAAGGTGCTATCCGACGTATCCCGAATTTGATCTGAATATTTGGACTTTTAGCGCCAGTAGTCATTCAATTTAAAATATTGTTTCAAGAACTTTGGCTTCACAAGCTAGGTTGGGATACTCAACTTCCACCTCAACTGATGGAGATATGGCAAAAATACCGCAACGACATTAGATCTTTGAAACACTACAAGTTACCCAGACATATTGGCTATACTTCGAGCACCTTGGAGCTGCATGCGCTCTCAGACACTTCAATAAAGGCACATGCAGCTGTTGATTACAGTCGAATTACCCACTCTGACGGTACCATTGAGGTTACTCTACTGGCTGCAAAGACTCGCGTTGCTCCACTTAAGCAACAATCCCTGCCTCGCTTAGAGCACTGCGGGTCAATTCTATCAAGTATATTCGTTGCATCGATTAAGAGCGCTCTGCAAAACTTGGACATTACAGTCTACGCATGGTGTGATTCCACAATTGTCCTGGAATGGCTGTCGCACGTCCCATCCAAATAAAAACATTTGTTGGTAACCGTAATGCCAAAATTCTAGAAACAATTCCGAGAAATTCATGGCATCACGTAATCTCCAAAGAGAATCCAGCAGATTGCGCATCAAGGGGCATGTTGGCGTCGGATTTACAGAACTTTGGACTCTCGTGGCATGGTCCATCCTGGCTACACCACAAAACTCTCACTATGCTTAATTTGGGCAATGAAAAGATCTCTAACCTCATTTCAGATAACCAAGTACAAGAAGAAGTCAAGAAGTCCACGCTGGCAGCGCCGATAAAAATCAATTCCGCGAACTACACTGACCGACCTAGTTGAACGTGTTTCATCCTGGCTAAAACTCATACGCATTATGGCGTATGTCTTGCGTTTCGTAAGACGCAAAAACCGCTGGCAATCTGGTACCGGCTAATCATCGTTAACAGCCAATGAAATAAAGGAGGCACGCACGCTGCTCAGGAAGTTTTTCAAAAGGATCGTAAACACCTCCTTGAGAAAACGCAACTGGCATCCAGCTCTAAGATGCGCACACTCTCACCTATTATAGACGAAGTCTGGTTACAACGTATCGGTGGACGTCTAAGCAATTCAGAATTAACGTACTATGTTAAACACCCGATTATTCTACCCTAGGCACATCGTATAACCAAACTCATTTTTGAACATGAACACCGGGGTACACCTACATCAAGGCGTATCGGCTTTGTTTGTAATTGTTCGACAACGTTATTGGATCTTCGGTGGACGAAACCTTATTTAAAAACTCACATACGTTTGCTTAAGGTGTTTCAGGCAGCGGCAACACACCAGCCAGCAACTTATGGCGGGTGTACCAGCAGTTCGAGTGAGTCAAGCATTTTCTTTCGAAAATACGAGCTGTGACAACGCTGGTCGTATAACGTTGAAGGTCTGCAAAGGGCGCAATCCGCGCATAGGAATACATATGTCTCTTTATTTGCTTGTGTACCTCTGCCATTCACCTCGAATTGGTAACAGAACGCAGTACAGACGACTTTCTGGCTGCATATCGGCGCTTCGAATCGCACCGTGGAAAATGCACACAAATGTATAGCGATAACAGTAGAAACTTTGTTGTTGCGAAACGAGCACTAAACGACATGGAACGTCATGCTGCATGCACCACACTGGGGTGGTAAATGGGAGTCAGCTGTGCGCTCTGTTAAACTGCATCTTCGCAGTTTTGAACAAATGCACACGCTATTGGCTCTTTGTGGGAGGTATCTACATACCAAATTTAGTGGGTCTATCGATAAAATTGTGGGAAATATGCACGTGTTTTCGATTGTAGCTGTCAAATATTTCGCATTTTACAACTACGCAAATATATCCCATATTTGGTGACTGCAGCTCAAAAACTGTAGGAGATATTGGCATATCCAATTTTGTAGGGCTGGGCGCTGCGGACATTCTACATGTTGTGGCCGGAAAGACATGATTGCAACTTTTGTAGGTGGTCAGCAGCTATCTACATACCAAATTTTGTGACTCTAGCTTTAAAACTGTGCGAGATATAGATTTGAGAGCTGGTGACCTCCCCCAAAGATTGCACACTTGATATCCTCGACAGGCCCACTAGAACGCCCCCTAGCTCCCCCGCCCTAAGAAATTGGAAATGCCTATATATCCCACAGTTTATGAGCTAGAGTCACTAAATTTGGGATATATATTAGGGGGAAGCTCCCCCAGAAGTTACAGAAAAATATTTTTGGTGGATTCTTCTGGGCATTTTTTTTTTTGTACTAATCTTTAAAGGAGGTGACCAGTTATTTTCTTCCAAGTTTGGTGACCCTAGCTTTGAAACTGTGCGATATATAGACATATGTGGCTTGTGGGGGCAGAAAGAGTCATGGCCGGAAAATGTTATTTACAACGTCTAAGGGATTTTCCCTGTAATATATCCCAACGTTAGGCTTAACAAGTGAGATTGCTCGCCCGACTAGTAGATACCCTGAACCCAGAAATTAACACATACACACAATATTTTGGCAATTGATGAGCCTTTTTTTAAAATTAAAAAAAAAAACAATTACCAACGGAAAAAGAAATGTTCCACAACCGGGGCTCGAACTCGCTCTCTCCGTCTTAAGATGCACGACTCTACCACATTTTTCGGGAATGATATAACATTACTTAACCATCGCAAAAAGTCAAGGAAAACGAAAATTTTGCAGTTTTCATTAAAACGATACAAATTAATAAAAATAATAATTACAAATAACGAAAAACTAAAACAATTCAACATTTACTACCATACCAACGCTGAATTCGAACACGGACCTCCACGCTGCGCGTCACAACTCTTACCAACTGGACCACGCTTTTTCTTCTCCTCGTTGTGTTAAAACTCAATTTAACCGTTGCAAACAAAATTCCTAGAAGAACGCAAAACAAATTTTGCATATGCATATGTATGTGTGCACATGTACACAGAAATTGCCAAGCAGCTGCGCTTTGCCCCCACTACTGAAAATATAATCTTGATTTGCTCGTAAACTAAATGTACGATCGTTCTGAAATTTTCAGGACTTATTCAGATCATCGAAATGTATCTACAAACCAATTTGCACGTGTGTAGTATTTGTTTTTTGGTTTCATCAATATTGTGGGCGATTGGGGGAGGTATCCAAAACATGAAACATTTAAATTCTTCGTATGTTTTACGCGAACATAGCTCTAGCTTTTACAGTTTGGGAGTTATGCTTAAAAAACCGAGTAAAAAAAGCGATAAATATCGATAATAAGAAAACGGAAAGAGTTATCGATGTTTTGAAATAAACTTGATCTGCGTATAGTATATACGAACCGAATGAGGCCAAGATCAGCTTTATAGCTTTTGCAGTCTCTGAAATCGACGCGTTCATACAGACGGACGGATAGACGGACATGGCTAAATCGACTCGGCTAGTGATGCTGATCAAGAATATATATACATTATGGGGTCGCAGATGCTTCCTTCTGCCTGTTATACCCTTTATACCCTTTTTTACCCATTTTCAATGGGTTCAGGGTATAAAACGGCTTAAAAACTGTGGGTATAAGGGCTTCCGTTCTTGTAGGGCGGGGAAGCTGGGATCGTTCTAGTGGGCTTGGCCGGGATATTAAGAACGCTGTCTTTGAGGAAGGTTAGCAACTAACTACAAACCAAATTTGGTGACTCTGGCCTTAAAACTCTACGTGATAGATTTTCATGATTTTTGGGGAAGGGCGGGAAGGGTCCTGGCCGGAAAATGTTTTCTAAAACGTCTAGGGGATTCCCTGTAATAAATATCCTAAATTCGTAACACCAATGAAGCAATCTTTGTGGGAGGTTATCAGCTATCTTAATACCAAATATTTTGGATCTGTTTTAAAATTTTGTTGGACATATTCGTGTGTTATCGGGTGGAGCTGTCAAATATACCGATTACACATATGTATCCCAAATTTTGTGACTCTAGCTCAATATCTGTGGGAGAAATAGCCAAATCCGATTTTGTAGGGCGTTTGGGACCATATTGAGTGTGTGGCTGCAATCATTTAAAATTGTGCGAGGTATAGATTTTCGGAATTGCGGGGCGGGAGGAGCGTGTCCGCGAGAAATTTTACTGATCTTTAAGGGAGGTGACCAGTTATTTACCTTATAATTATTTACCTGACAATTTTGGTGATCATAGCATTAAGCTGTGAGAGAGTTTTCTTTGTGCTCCAATAACTTTAATTTGTTTTTTTTTTCGGAAATAAACTCCCTATTTTATTATCTAACTACCTTTTAGTGGTTTAGTTACAAAGTTTCAATTTGCTGTGCAATGCGCTTTCTGTTGTGCATCGTAAGTTGGTTTATTTGTTATATTTATTGAACGCGGAAACAGTCCTGTGTTGTTGTTAGTGTCAGTGTTGTTTATTTTCATTGAACGCATGTATTAACATTGCTTGTGTGGTCTGGTGCATCACGCTTGCCGTTGCTTTTGCTTTTTTTATACTCTGAACCAAAGACAATATAAATACTTGTTTATATTGTCTTTGCCTGAACCCATTAAAAATGGGTAAAAAAGGGTATAATAGTTTTGTGCAAATGTATGTAACAGGAGGAAGGAAGCATCTCCGACCCCATAAAGTATATATATTCTTGATCAGCATCACTAGCCGAATCGATTTAGCCATTTCCGTCTGTCTGAATGTTCGTCTGTCCGCCTGTCTGTATGAACGCGTCGATTTCAGAAACTACAAAAGCTAGATAGCTGATCTTGGACTCATTCTGTTCGTATATATCAAACGTAGATAAAGTGTATTTCAAAAGATCGATTACTCTTTGCGTTTTATTATTATTGATATTAATCGCTATTTGACTCGGGGCTTTTATCATACCTTCCAAACCATAAAAGCTAGATATTATATTCGCGTAAAGCATACAAAGAATTTTAATATTTCAGGGTTTTCGATACCTTCCCCAATCGTCCCCAATATCGATAAAACCATAAAAACAAAGCAAATCAAATACTACACATGTGCAAATTGGGTTGTACTTACATTTCTATTATCTTGACTGACTTTCATAACGATCATACATTTAATTTACGAGCAAATCAAGAATCTATTTTCAGTAGTGGGGGCCAAGCGCAGTTGCTTGGCTGAAGCGCAAGCAACTCCTTGCGTCTTGCGATTTTCTAGGAATTTTTTTTGCAACGGTTAAGTTTAATTTTAACACAGCATTGCTAAGTAAAAGCGTGATGCAGTTGGAAAGAGTTGTGCCGCATTACGTGGAAGGTCTGGATTCGAGTCCCATCGATGGTTGAGCAATGCTGAATACTGAATTAATTTTTTTTTCCGTTATTCATAATTATTATTATTATTAATTTTTATTTTCTAATGGAACATGCAAAATTTTCGTTTTCCTTGATTTTTTGTAAGGGTTTAGTAATATTAATAATATGTGAAAAAGGTGGTGCTGCATCTTAAGACTAAGGGTCAGCGGGTTCGATTCCCGGTGTGAAGTATTTCATATTTTGTTGGTTTTTTTTTTTTAATTTTTAACAGCCTCAAATGTTGAGAGTTGTGTGTATGTGTTAATTTCTGAGTTTAGGGTATCAACTAGTCGGGCGGTCCCGACTAGACCAATCTCACTTTAGATTGCGCGGTTGATATAGATAAGGCAATAAAATACTTTTATGAAACATAAGCATCACTCTGTGATGTGTGTATCCCTAATAACATCCCTTTTCCTGATTCTTTTAAGCCTCCCTGGATTAATCGTAGGCTAGCAAACTAAAAAAACATTAAATGTAAATGTGTTTTAAAAAATTTAAAAAGTTGTTGACTTTTCAAATTATTCTATAGCCAAGAAAAACAATTTGATTTACAATTCGCTCTGCTGCGATAATTATCAAGGTCGCTGCAAAAGGCAATTCGCTCAAAATCCCAAACTTTTTTACAGTTTTGTAAATTCGAAGCGTAAATATTCTTCTTTACCTTCCTCATTTCTTCTTGGGATAGAAAAAGCCAGTTGCGATTCCTTGGCTTCTGTTTTCTTTGCTAACTTCTGCATGTCAACTTATTTATCTGTCTCCTCTACTAATATTTCTTATCTTTATAGCCTTTTTCTCTAATTATATCTTTCCGCCTATCATTACCCATACCTCCTTTCATGCTGCTATAAATTAACTAAAAAATTTCAACTCTTCTGTGCCGGAAAACATCCCTTGTTGTCTGATCTAAGACTGTAGTGCTTTGCTTCATTGCCCATTTCTGAAGCTTTTTAATCTATCCGTTGAATGTGCTGTTTTTTTAGTGTGGTCAGCAAAGCATTTAACTCTGTACACCATGATCTTTTACTGCTTAAACTTGACCGTATTGGCTTCCCACCCTCTCTCGTGTTTTGGATCTCTTTATATTTGAAGGGTAGAACTCAAGTTCTACTTAAATCTAATAACTCTAAGCAGGTTTATGTCACTTCAGGTGTACGCCATGGTAGTCACGTAGGCCTCTACTTTTCACTCTTTTTATTAATGACAGTAATGTAATTCCCTGCTTCGCACTCGTTTACAACATTATTTGAACTTTACGCAACCTTGGTGTTCGACCAATCAGCTGTACGTAAATTGTTCAAAGTGTATGTTTATGACTTTCAGTAAATGAACAATACAATATAGAATTGATTCTGTTCAGAAGCAATTTCTGATATTTGCCTTACGTGGTTTATGCTGGGAACCCAATCATTGCCTCCTGTCGTACGGCAGCAGACTCTTCTTTTTAATCTTTTGTCGCTAACCAACCGTTGGACTATCCTTGGTGATGAGTTCTTACATAAGTTGATAAATGGCGATATTGATTCTCGTTCCTTTTGGGTCAACTGTACTTCTCTGTCCCCTTCAGACCTACTAGAAACCACTACCTGTTATTCTTGCCTACATGCACAACCGACTACACTTTGCACAATTCTTTTCGTACCTTATCGCAATATAACAGAATGTACCACGTGCTCTCCTCAGAACTTTCTCTTTCCCTAATAAAATCATTGCTTTCAGGATACCTCCGGGAAATCCCTGTCCGCACTCAACAATGAGCAGGGTATAGCTTATCGGATGGGCTAAAAAACTCCTCCATCGGGTCAGCGATTTCCCATCTCTGTCTCTTTCTTTATTCTTATCTATCAAATACTATTTTTTTGTTATTTTTAAGATTGTCCTTTCACTTTTCCTGAAAATGTTGTTTATAATTTAAAGTAGATTTACATTTATTATTATATTTTTACTACTAACGCCTTCCTATTCAGATGTAGGATATAATAACACCACTGACAACATTTAGCTGCGACTAGGGACATTGCTGGCCGGGCAGGCAAATAAAATACCCACATCGTGTTGGTGATGTTACTATCGATATTTATAATTCCGTAAGGCTGTTAGCACTTAATTAATTTTATCGACTTTCTATATAAATAAATAAATATAGGCATAGTCGATTTTAGGGCGAGGGTTCTGGGTACATTCTAGAAGGCGTGGCCGGAAAGTCAAGAGTCCAATTTTGGTGGGCTTGGACGGGATATCAAGGATGCAATCCTTAAAGGAGATCATTTGCTATCTGTATACGAAATTTGGTGACTCTTTTAAAACTGTATGCTATACAGATGTTCGTGATTCCCGAGGCGGGAATGGGAGTGGCTGGGAGTTTTTTTTATTATATATTAATGGCGGTTAACTTCCAAATATTGTGACCATAAATTTGCGAGATATACACTTTCGTGGATTGAAAGGACGGGATGGGTCGTATCCGTAAAACATTTTTTTAGCATCTGGGGCAGCTTCCCTGTAATATATCCCAAACTTACTTGACGGGAAGGGTAGTGACTTGAAAATGAAAGTGAAAGGTGCATGTGAAAGGTGTCACCTCGATCATACAACTGATGAGTTGGCCAGGAACCTATAGAGAAGTGAAAGTAGAATATGAACCTGAAAATAATAGTGGACAACAGTGCCTGCTTGAGTCAACCATGAACGCAGAGCAGATTCAGGCATTGGCGCAGCAACAGTTGAGTTTTCAGGCGCAGCTTAAAGCGATCCAAAATCAAGTCACTAGTTTGCGCGAAGATGCCCCTCTGGATGAGGTTTTTGAGAGAATTTCTGCCGACCCTCAAAATTGTGTAAAATTCCTATAGACTATCTAAATCTATCTCAGACTTTGCCGGAATCAGAATGACTACGTGGCATGGCGGCAATCAACCACTGTTCAGGCCATACAATGGAAGCACCTTACACTATCAAGTTATGACTATAATTAGATACAAAATCAGAGGGTCCGCTAGGGCATTGTTGGTGTCACACAACACTGTACCATATTTTGATGCAATAATAGCAAGACTAGATTGCTCATACTCAGATAGGACATCACTACGCACCCTGCGCCAAGGGCTAGAAATGGTCAGACAAGGTGACTTGCCGCTAATGGAATATTACGATACAATCGAGCGAAAGTTAGCCCTTGTTACTAACAAGATCATCATGTCTCTCGACCAAGAAGGCGCTGACTTATTAAACAGAGAGGATAGAGAGGATGCGTTGCATGCATTCATCTCAGCTGTAAAAAAATCTTGAAGGGCAATCGTTTTCCCAGCTCAATTCAACTCCCAGCTCAACTTGCAAAGCCCTTGGAGAAAAAGCCCAGGCTACAGAAGCCGGCAGGGCCCGCACCTAGTACAAACAGGGTAAAAGCAACAGGGATGAGCATCAGGAGAAAAATCCATATTTTGTCAAGCGTAATCATAACAACGCTAATAGTAACCAAAACAAGAAAGACCAACAGGCCCAAGCGCCCGAGCCGGATAGTCCCTGTTCTTCATACTAGACACACTTGGCACCTTTGATGCTATAATTGTCTTCGATCTGTTAACACAGGCAGGAGTAACAATAAACTTGAATGACGGCACCTTTGAACACAAAAATAAAGTGGAAAAGCTACACTTTTACAACTGTGATAGTGTGAGCTTTACACACATGACGATATTGTGGTACCAAATTTCGTCAAGAAGGAATTTAAAAAGATTATTTTAAAGAGATTAAAGGTGTTTTCGACCTCTTGCGAGGCTTTACCCTTCAATACTTTTGTTGTAGTTGATTTCGTCAAAAACGAAATCAAACAGTTATTGAAAGATGGCATAATAAGACCATTGAGATCGCCATACATCAGCCCAACATGGGTAGTTGACAAAAAAGGTACAGATGCCATTAGACTTGAAATCAGGGTATCATCAAATCTATCTGGCGGAACAAGACCGCGAGAAAACTTCATTTTCGGAAAACGGCGGGAAATATGAATTCTGTTCAGGCAAAATGAGTTACGTCAATGTAGACGACGTGATAATTTTCCCCGGGAAATAAACAAATTTTTTAAAGAAAGCGTCAAATATTTAGGGTTTATAGTGACCAGCGGCGGGGCATAAACTGACCCCGAAAAGGTCAAAGCCATAGGGGAATACATTGAGCCAAAAAATTTATTGAGCTTAAGATCATTCCTCGGCTTGGCTAGTTATTATACAATGTTTGTTAAAGGCTTCGCCGAAGCGAAGCCATTAACGGACATTTTAAAAGGCCAAAACGGAACTGTTAGAAAACACATGTCCCGAAAAGTACCAGTGGAGTTCGATGAGACGCAACGCCTTGCATTCGAACGCCTAAGAAACATCCTGTGTTTCTTTAAACAACCTTTTGACTTGACCACCGACGCCTCAGGAAGGTCACCCCATTACAATGACCTCGCGAACCTTAAAGCAATGCGAGCAAAATTACGCTACTAACGAAAGAGAATTACTAGCCATTGTATGGGCTCTAGGTAACCTGCAGAATTTTCTGTATGGTATCAAAAATATAAAAATGTTCACTGACCATCAGCCTTTAACTTTTGACGTTTCTGAAAAGAATATTAACGCAAAAATAAAAATGTGGAAGGCTTACATTGACGAACATAATGCAAAAATCTTCTAACAGCCAGGTAAGGAAAATTTTGTAGCAGATGCCTTATCACGGCAAAATGTAAACGCTCTACAAGACGAACCTCCTTCCAACGTCGCGACCATACACAGCGAACTGTCATTGACCTACACGGTCGAAATAACCGAAAAGCCTATAAACTGCTTTCGGAATCAAATAGTTAATACTTCATACTTTTCGGCAGCAAAGCTCGCCATTTAATCAATTTTACGGACAAAACCACTATGTTTAAAACACTTAAAAAAGTAATAAACCCAACCGTGGCAAACGCAATACATTGCGATTCGCCAACACTTGCTAGTTTTCAACACAACATAGTGTTAAATTTCCCGTCAACGAAATTTTGGCATTCTAAGAACTTAGTGTGCGACGTGATAGACAAGAATGAACAACGGCCCACTAAAATGCTAAGCAAGTCCTTCGCGACTACTACTTTCTAAAAACGAATAAGCTAGCAAGTGAAATCGACGCAAATTGTAAAGTTTGCACCAAAGGGAAATACGATAGACACCCCAAAAAACAAGAGCTTGGAACAACACCAATTCTCTCTTACCCTGGGGAAATGCTGCATATTGATATATTCAATACGGACAAAAAAAAGTTTTTAACTTGCATCGACAAGTTCTCTAAATTCGCAGCTGTCCAGCTGTTAGTCTCTCGCACAATAATTGACGTCAGAACTTCAAAATTGCAGTTAGTCAGTTAGCATAAAAACTATTTAATGCGACAACGAGGCAGGTTTTAAATAGGAAACGATAACATCGCACCTCAAAAACAGCTATGAAATTGACATTGTAAATGCTCCTGCTCTCCACAGTCACAGTGTCAAACGGTCAGGTTAAACGTTTCCAGATTGATGTCACAACTGAATTAGAAAAAGAAAAAGCCTCGAATAGAACTGCCTGCAAATATTTTTCTGTAACTTCCGGGGGAGCTTCTCACTAATATACATCCCGAATTAAGTGACTGTAGCTTAAAAATTCTGGGAGATATAGGCATTTCCGATTTTTTAGGGAGGGGGCGTTGGGCTTTCTAGTGGGCGTGGGCGGGATATCAAGGAAGTAATTTGTGGGACAGGATACCAGCTATCTATATACCAAATTTGGTTTCTCTATCGCATTTATTGTGGGAGATATACACGTGTTATCGATTGGAGCTGCCAATTATAACGGGATTTGCGATTACGGGGCGGAAAGGGGCGTGGCCAAACATTTTTTCCTGTGATGTTTGGAGGAGCATTCCGGTAATATATATCCCAAATTTGGTGACTCTTGCTTAAAAATTGTTGGGGATATAGCCATTTCAGGGCGGGGGCGCTGAAGGTGGGCGTTCTAGTGGGCGTGGCCGGGATATCAAAGGTGCAATCTGTGGGGGAGGTCACTAGCTATATACATACCAAGTTTGGTTTGACTCTAGCTCTAAAATTGTGCAAATATGCAACACTTATCGATTTGACCTTTCAGGCTTATCGGTTTTAACGATTATGGGGGCGGGAGGGGGTGTGGCCAAAAAATTTGTTGTTTGATATTTGGAGGAGCATTCCTGCAATATATATGCAAAATTTGGTGGCTCTAGCTCAAAAACTGTGGGAGATATATGCATATCCGATTTTTGAGAGCGGGGGAGCTGGGGGCGTTATAGTGGGCGTGGCCGGAATATTAAGGTCGCAATCTTCTTGGGAGGTCACCAGCTATATATATACCAAGTTTGGTGACTCAAGCTTTAAAATTGTGGACTTTAGCGATATGCGATTTTATGTGTTATCGGTTTGCCACGCCTCCAGTGGGCGCACCCCAAAATCCTTAACACTTTATCTGACGCGGGTACACATGAGTAAATATCCGAAATTTCAAGTCTCTAGCTTCAATAGCGGCGAAAATAATTGCGTTCATACGGACATACGGACGGACGGACGGACAGCAAGACGGACATTGCACAAAACCAATATACTCATTTCACTTCGTGAACGAGAATTAAAACAGGGTTTTTGACGTAGGTGAAAAAGTGTTCGTAAAAAACATCAACCTGTATAGTGCAGGATTACTCTCACTATACTACTCGTACTAGTGACAGTAGTGAACGGTCGGATCACCGACTATTCGCACTCTAATTACCTTCCTGCAATTGATGGCGATGCATTGGTAATGTAACAGAGGGACCATTTGAGGCACTCGAGCAATTTGTCTGATTTAACAGCAATTGCAGACGAGACAAAAAGGTTAAGTAAACTATTCCCGCAGTCGCATATGCGAAAATTATAAGATGTTGATACAGATCACGTTAAAAGTCTTTTGTCCGTTCTTCGAATCCATCACAGAATAGCAAGAAGTTAATACTGGCACAGCGCTTAAGGTAGTAACAGGAACTCCAGACACCTCAGATTTCGAAAAAATCAAAATGGCCGAATTTTAATTAATAGTATCAAACAATAGGCAGGTGGTTATAAACTCAGAAATTCAAACCAGATTAATCAACTTACAGAAACCATCGATCAAGTAATTAAAGCAAAGAAAAATGATTTTGTTGACACCCCACACTTATACGAGGCACTGTTGGTAAGAAACAGAATGCTAATCACAGAAATTCAAAATTTGATTTAAACAGTTACTTTGGTCAAGACAAATATAACAAATGATAATTTGAAGTCTTTAGTTGAACAAACCCTCGACATTCCTGTAGTTAATTTATTAGAAGCATCTAAAATTAAGGTCTTTCAGTCCGAGAACATTATTCACATATTAATCGCATACCCAAAAATAAAATTTATTTGTAAGAAGATCACCGTGTTCCCCGTACACACACCAACACACCATATTGCAACTACAAGATGACGTCGCAGCCGAATGTAAGGATGACATCCCAGTAGTCACGGAATGCACCACAACAACCTGTTCCACGTTCTGCAATCTGGCAACACATAATACCTGCGCACGGACCATGCACGCCGGAAGCTCTGCTCTTTGCGACTCGCAGCTCAGTCATTTAGACCTAAATACGTACTTACACGACAGTGCAATAATCATCAACGAAAGTCCGGCAAGAATCAGCGTTGATGATGACCCTGAAATATCAACGAACGGCATTGTGGCATAATGCGCGTGTCAGACTTGGCTTTAGAGTTAATCATTCTTGATTTGCATTTTAAGTTTTATATGAGGCTCGCAACACATAAGTCGCAAGAAAAAATATACTGCTCCAGCACTTGTCGTTAAAATCAGCTTTTATTATTGTCTGAGCCCAAGGCCAGCAATAGAAGTCAGTCAACTTTCCAACCTAATTAACAGCAACATTTCAACATAACATTGAATAATAACGCGGGACCCCGCATTCATTAATAATTTATATGCTGCTGCGGGAGGGGACGTGGTTGCAAAATGTTTTTTACATATCCTTTAAGGAGGTGACTAAATATTTACTTTACAAATTCGGTGACTCTAGCTTTAAAACTGTGCGAGATATAGCTTTTCGTGGTTTGTGGGGGCGGGAAGCGTCGTTGCCGGAAAATGCTTTCTGTTACGCTTGGGGGAGGTTCCCCATAATATATATCATAAATTTGGGGACTCTGGCTTAAAATTTGTGTGAGATATAGGCATTTCCGATTTTGTTGGGGTTTGGCCGGGATATCAAGGATTCAATCTTTGAGGGAGATCACTAGCTATCTGCATACCAAGTTTGATGACTTTGGCTTTAAAACTGTACGTCCTTGGCTTGAAAATTGTTTTTGCTTATTATTAAAGGATGTAACCAGTTATTTACCTTACAAATTCGGTGATTCTTGCTTTAATACTGTGTGAGACATAGATTTTCGTGGTTTCTGAGGGCGGGAAGCGTCGTGGCCGGAAAATGTTTTTTGGTTCCCTGTAATATATATCCCAAATTTGGTTACTCTGGCTTAAAAACTGTGGCGGATATAGGCCACTCCAATTTTGCGAGGCGGGGCGGTGGGGGACGTTCTAGTGAGTTTGGCCGGGATATCAAGGATGCAATCTTTGCGGGAGGTCACTAGCCATATGCATACCAAGTTAGGTGACTGTGTCTTTAAAAATCTATTGATTTTTCATGATTTACTTGGGCGGGAGGGGGTAGCTGGGAAATTTTTTTAACGATCTTTAAAGGAAGTGACTATTTACTTACCTTACAAATTTGGTGACCTCAGCTTTAAAGCTGTGCGAGATATAGATTTTCGTGGTTTGCGGGGCGCAAAGTGTCGTGGCTGGCAAATGTTTTCTGTTACGTCTGGAGGAGTTTCCCTGTATTATATATCCCAAAGTTGGTGACTGTGGCTTAAAAATTGTGTGAGATAAAGGTATTTCCGATTTTTTGGGGAGTGCGCGCTGGGGACGTTCTAGGGGACTTGTCCGGGATATACAGGACGCAACTTTGGAGAGGTCACTAGCTTTCTACATACCAAATTTGGTGACTCTGGCTTATTAACTTAACATGACACAGATTTCCGCGATATGCGGGGGGCGGGACGGGGCGTGAAAGAAATTGTTTTCCCCGATCTTTAAGAGATGTGGCCAGTTATTAACCTTCCAAATTTTAAGTGTCTAGCTTTATAACTGTACGGAATGTAGATTTTCGTAGTTTGTAGGAGCGGGAAGAATCGTGGCCGGAAAATGTTACGTCTAGGGGAGCTTCCCTGTTATATATATCAAAAGATTGTTGATTCTAGCTCCAAAACTGTGTGTGATATAGGCATTCCCGATTTTTTAGCAAATGAGCGGTGGAGGTCGTGCTAGTGGGCTTGGTCGGGATATCAAGGAAGCAAAATGTGTGGGAGGTCACAAGATATTTATAGACAGAGCTTAGTAACTCTGGCTTTAAAACTCTACGTGATGTTGATTTTCGTGATTTTCTGGGGCGGGAGACAGCGGGAGAGAGGCTGGAAAAAATCTTTAAAGGAGTAGACCAGTTATTTACCTTCCAAATTATGTGACACTAGCCTTAAAACCCGGCGAGATATAGACTTTCGTGGTTTATGGGGGCGCAAAATGTTGTGGCCGGAAAATGATTTCTTTTACGTCTAGGGGAACTTCCCTGTAATATATATTCCTATGTTTGTGACTCTAACTTAAAAACTGTGGGAGACATAGGCTTTTTCGATTTTTAGGGTAAGAGCGCTGGGGGGCATTTTAAAGGGCATGGCCAGAATGTTAAGATTGCAACTTTTGTGAGAATTCAACAGCTATCTACATAGCAAATGACTGGCTCTAAAACTCTACCTAATATAGACAAAGACAATATAAATACTAAGATGAGTAACGCGCATACATTTTAACGTAAGCACACGATTCAATGCCGTATTCATTGCGCTCTGCTGCTAGTAACGAAATCAGCCGCTAGGCTCAATTACACTTTGAATTACGTTTTATATTTTACCAACATTTATAGATAAATTTATAATATAAATAAATAAATAAAAAACACTCACATTTGTTAAAGAAAAATATAAAATAATGTTTTATGTTTTTTATGTATGTTGGTATAATATTTAAACCCATATTATTATTAATAATTTTGCATTTACAATTTTTAACGTTTCACGCGGAACTGCGTGATTCAGAATGCGCGGCAAGCTTTAAGAAAATCGTCCAATTTTATCGATAGTCTACTAGTGCATTAACCTGCCGCCGATTTTCCTATTTAATGAATTTTCTTATATTTGAACGATTATCAAATAAAAAAAAATTGATTAATCTGTTAGTGAGCATATATGTGTCATATATCACTTTTATTGCAATGGGCTGAAAATGCAATTTTAGTGAATATTTTGTACTTCCGCTTTATTTTTGTGCCAAAACCATTTTTCACCAGAAGATGTGAAACAAGTAAGATTGCTCTAGTCGGGATCGCCCGACTAGTAGATATCCTGAACCCAGAAATAAACACATACACACAAACTCTCGGCAGTTGATGAGTATTGAGCCTGTTGAAAGTAAAAAATAAAATTTACTAATAATTACCAACGGAAAAATAAATACTCCACAACCGGGAATCGAACTCGCTCCCCCGTGTTAAGATGCACAACTCTTATCAACTGCACCACACTACCACATTATTCATGTATGATATAACATTACTTAACCATCGAAAAATATCAAGGAAAAGGACATTTTTGCACTTGTCATTAAAACGATACAAATTAATAATAATAATAATTATGAATAACGAAAAAATAAAAGAATTCAGCATAGCTCTACCATCGCTGGATTCGAACACAGGCCTCTATGTTATGCGGCACAACTCTTACCAACTGGACCACGCTCTTACTTGACTATGTTGTGTTAAAATTCAACTTAAACGTTGCAAAAAAAATTCCTGGAAAAACGCAAGACAAAATTCTGCATATGCCCACGTATGTATGCGTGCACATGAACACAGAAGTTGCCAAGCAGCTGTGCTTTGTCCCCACTACTGAAAATATATTCTTGATTTGCTCGTAAACCAAATGTACGATCGTTATGAAATTTTCAGGACTTATTCAGACTATTGAAATGTGTGTACAAACCAATTTGCAGTATTTGATTTGCTTTGTTTTTATGATTTTTTCGATATTAGGTGCGATTGGGGGGAGGTATCAAAAACCAACCAACCAAACAATATTTAAATTCTTCGTATGTCTTACGCGAACATAAAAAAATAAATTGGGTGGCTCTAGCTTTTATAGTTTAGGAGTTATGCTTAGAAAACCGAGTCCAAAAAGCGATTAATTTCGATATTAAGAAAACGGAAAGAGTTATCGATGTTTTGAGATAAACTTGATCTGCGTATGGTATATTCGAACCGAATGAGCAAGCTCAGCTTTTTAGCTTTTGTAGTCTCTGAAATCGACGCGTTCATACAGACAGACGGACATACAGACAGACGGACATACAGACAGACAGACGGACTGACAGACGGTCATGGCTAAATCGACTCGGCTAGTAATGCTGATCAAGAATATATAGATGCTTCCTTCTGCCTGTTACATACATTTGCACAAAACCACCCTTTTTTACCCATTTTCAATGGGTTCAGGGTATAAAATTGGGTACCTTAAGGCAGGAACAATACCCGATCGGAACCTAACTGGCAATAGTTGCATTTCTCATATAAAAAAAATTGCTGAGGCAAGAAAAATGAGAATTTGTTTTTTGCGAAAAGAAAACGCAAAATTAAAACAAAACATCCTGAAATTATCAGTTCACAAAAATAAAAATCTAATCTCAGAAGTAGACAAAATGGACCTTACAGGAAATGAAAAATTTTTAGTAAAAATGCTGCTAAAAGAAAATAAAGGTACCAATAGGAGATTGAGTGATTTCGAAAAAATATTTGCACATGGTATTTTTTACAGGTCAACGGCAACTTACAAATTTTTAAGAGAGGCATTGCATCTTAATTTTCATAGTCCATCATCATTACAAAAATGGAACAGCATTAAAAAGGTACAGCCTGGGGACAACGAATATTTGTACTCGGCTCTTAAAGATGCCATTGCTAAAAGGAGCCAAAGTGAGAAGGAATACGTAATAACTTGCGATGAAGTTGCCATTAAAAGAAATTTAACCTATAATACCCCTGTGGATAATATTGATGGCTTAGAGCATTTACACGAGCGCTCTAATAAAATAGGTAGTCATATTTGTGTTTTTGTGCTAAGGAGAATTTCACAAAATGGAAATTTATTTTAAATTATTTTGTTCCTGAAACAAATATAAAAGGAGAATGTTTAGTCACACCGTTTCTGCAGCTATTAAAACTTGCAACAAAAACAAGCAGTTAAATCGATGCAGTCCAGAAGTGGCTGAAGCAACTGCAGCATTTTTCCAAAAAGCTAATGATTACTTTGATTGCTTGAATAACAGATTATTAACGGACAAAAATTCTTATAAATCTGCCCTTAAAAAGACAATGCAGTGTGAGAAAATTAAAAGAAATGCAGATATATATGAGCAATATCAAGTACCAGGGCAATTATGTTAAAATTCTTGGTGTTTTAAATCGCAAAACAAATTACATATGATAAGCTTATATATAGAACAATCTGGCAGATCAACCAACATGAACGATGCATGTAGCGCACATTAAAGTTAGTTGAAAATGCGCCTTTGAATAAAACGCACTTATATTATGTAATCGGTTTTTCTTGGCTTTATTTGCAATGTGGCTGTATTGTAGAATAACGCGTAAAAGCAAAA
>JAWNMO010000041.1:0-17954 GCA_035043915.1 Drosophila paramelanica | reverse complement strand
ATAAGCAAAACGGGCACTAACAACAACACAGGACTGATGCCGCGTTAAATAAAAAATAATAAATAAGCCGACTTACGATGCACAGCAAATTGAAGCTTTTTAAATAAAGCACAGAAAAGTATTAAAATATTTAAAAAAGGCAATTTAATTTCACGAAGAAAATTAAAGTTTTGGAGCACAAGTAAAATTACGTCACTCACATTCAAACTGAGATCTCTCTCTCTACCTTCAAAATTTTGTGACCCTAGCTTCAAGACGTTGCGAGATGAAGAGTTTCGAGGTTTGTGGGGGCAGGAAGGGTCGGGGCCGGAAAATGTTTTCTGTCACATCTGGGGAGCTTCCCTGTTGGTGACGCTGGCTTTAAAACGTTGCGAGATTTAGATTCTCCTAGTTTTTGGGGGCGGGAAGGGTCGTGGCCGAAAAATGTTGTCTGAAGCATTTATGAGCGCTTTCCTTGAATATTGGTGACAAACGTTGTGGGAGGACACCAGATATCTGCATACCAAATTTTGTGGCTCTATCTTGAAAATTGTGAAAACATATACGTGCTATCAATTGAAGCTGTCAAATATAAAGGGTTTAACGATTATCTCAGTTTTTGCGACTCTTGCTCTAAAGCTGTGGCAGATAAAGGCATATCCGAATTTAGAAGCTGGTCGCTGAACGCTTTCTGGAGTGCGTGGCGGGAAAGTGTTGGTCGCAATTTTTGGATGTGGTCAGCAGCTATTTAAATACCAAATTCGGTAACTTTGGTTTTTATTTTGTACGAGATATAGATTTTTGTGGTTTGTAAGAGTGGGAAAGGTCGTGGACGAAAATGTTTTCATTAAGGCCTAGGGGAGCTTGCTTGTAATGTAAATTCTAAATTTGGTGACATTAGCTTGAAAAATTGTCCGATATTTTACGGCAGAGTACTGGGGTCATTCTAGTGGTGTTGGCTGGGATATCAAGGATGCAGTTATCGTGGGCGGTTACCAGCTATCTACATACCAAATTTTTTGGCTCTATCTTTATTGATTGGAGCCGTCAAATATATTGGGTTTTTCGATTACGCAAATATATCCCAAATTTGGTGACTGTGACTAAAAAAGCTGCTTGAGATATTGGCATTTTCAATTTTTTAGAGCTGGAGTGCTGGCGGTTGTTATAGTGGAGTTGTCGGAATATGAACGAGGCAATGTTGGGGGGCCACTCTTAAAAATCGGATATGCCAATATCCAATAAGATTCTAGAGAGCGTGCCGGGAGAGTCAAGGTCGCAATATTTGGGGGTGATCAGCCGGAATCTACATATCAAGTTTGCTGATTCTGTCTTCAAAACTCTACGTGATATAAATTTTGTTATTTGCGTGGGCGGGAGGGGGCGTGGCTGGAAAACTGCTTTTTTATACCGATCATTAAAGGAGATAATTTACCTCCCAAAATAGGTGACACTAGCGTTAAAACTGTGCGAGACATCGATTTATGACGTTTGTGGGGGGCGGGAAGATTCGTGGACCGAAAATGTTTTCTGTAACGCCCAAGGAGGTTTCCCTGTAATATGTTTCCCAAATGTGGTGCTTCTTTTTTTTTTAACTTTACTTTATATAAATTGTAGTGACTTGGGGGTGGGTGATGCATGGCTGGAAAATTTTGTTATTGGACCGATTCTTAAGAACGCCTTTAAAACTGGTCGGAATATAGATTTTTGTGGCTAGTCGCGGCCGGAAAATATTTTCTTTAACGTCTAGGGGAGCTGCCCTGTATTAAGTAACCCAAATTCTGAAACTTTAGCATAAAATCTTCGAAAGATATATGCATTTCCAATTTAAAAGGGCGGGGCGCTGGGCGTCGTGATAGTGGTGGTAGCCGGGATATCAAGGATGCAGTCTTCTTTGGGAGATTACTAGCTACAGGTATAACAAATTTTGTGGCTTTATCTTTAAAATTTTAGGAAATAGGCACATAAAATCGAATGGGGGGTCAAATATATCGGCTTTTATGATAAGGCAAAAATATCATATTTTATGTGGATCTAGCTCAGAAACTCTAGGAGATTTGTAAGAGCGGGGGCACTGGTCGCATTTTAGAAAGCATGGCGGGAACGAAAAGACCGCAATTTTTGCGGAAGGTCAGAAGCTATCGACATACCAAATTCGGTGAGATATAGAGGTTCGTGGATTGTGGGGGAAGGGTCGTGGCCAAAAAACATTTTCTGTAACGTCTAGGGGAGCTTCCTTATAATTGCGTAATACTCGTCCACGTTCTTAAATATTGTTATGTTAAAAAAATGTTGGTATTTTGCAATTTGTGTGGTGCTGGGGGTGGGAGAGAGTGGAGGGTGCGGGTGGTGGGCTGGTCGTCGGTGAAATTTTGTTCCGCTCTTTAAAGAAAGTGACCAGTTATCTACTCACCAAATGTGGTAACTTTAGCTTAAAAACTGTGGGAGATAAAGGCATTTCCGGCGGAGCGGGGGCGTTTTGGGTGTTATAGTTGGCGTGGCGGGGATGTCAAGTGTGCAATCTTTGGGGGAGGTCAGCATCTATCTACATATTAAATTTGGTGCATCTAGCTTTAAAACTGTACAATGTATAGATTTTCGCGGTTTGTGAGTGCGGGTTGGGAAGTGGGGGTACTGGCGCACTAATATATAATCTTAAATTTAGTGATTGTAGCTTACAAAATCTGGGAGATATGGAGATATATATATAGATATCTACATACAAATCTACATACCAAATTGGGTAGCTCTGATTTTAAAACTCTACGTTAAATAGATAGAAAGCGTAGCTGGAACATTTTTTTTTACAAACTTATAAAGGATGTGACCAGTTTTTTGATGATTTAACCGGAATATCCATGATGGAGTCTTCGTGGGGGGTCACCATACCAGATTTTGTGATTCTATCTGTAAAACTATGGGAAATATGCACGTGGTATCGATTGAAGCCGTCAAATATACGATAGCTCATATATACCCCAAATTTACTGAACCTTTCTTTAAACCTGTACATGATATAGATTTTCGTGATTTTCTGATACTTGCTAAAAACCAGTGGCAGATATGGGCATTTCCGATTTTCTAGGGCCGAGCGCTGCCGGTCTTTCTAGTAGGGTTGGCCGGGATTTCAAGGATGCGATCTTTGAGGGACGTCACCAGTTATCTTAAAACCATATGTAGTGACCTTGGCTTCAAAACTCTACGTGATAAAGATTTTCGCGATTTGTGGGAAGGAGAAGGGACGGGTGTATGGGAAGTTTTCTTTATCCGATCTTGAAAGGAGGTGAACGGTTGCTTACCTTTAAAATTTGATGACTCTAGCATTGAAACTGTGTGAGATATAGATTTTCGTTAATTACGTGGGCCGGGGAGGGTTGTGGCCGGACAATAATTTCTGCAATGTCAAGTGGCGCTTCTCTGTACTCCTAAATTATGTGAAACTTGCTTAAACCCAGTGGGGGATATAGGCATTTCCAATTTTGTAGGGCACCAAATTTGGTGACTCTAGCTTATAAACTCTACGTGATATAGACTTTCGTTACTTACGGTGGCGAGAGGGGCCATAGCTCGGAATTGGTTTTACGGTTCTTTAAAGTAGCTGTCCAGTTATTTAACTTCCAAATTTGGTGACCTTAGCTTTAAAACTGCAAAATATAGATTTTCGTGGTTTGTATGGGCGGGAAGGGTCGTTGCCAAACATTTTTTCTGTAACGTCTAGGGGAGCTTCTTGTAATATATATCCAAATATATATTCGAAATTTGGTGATTTTAGCTTAAAAACTGTGGGTGATAAAGGAATTTCCGATTTTTTAGGGCGGTGGCGCTAGGGGTCATTTTAGTGCAGTTAGCCGGGTGATAAAGGATACAATCTTTGAAGGAGGTCACAAGCTATCTAATCTATCTACCAAGGTGGTGACTCTGGCTTTAAAACTCTACGTGTTGTAGTTTTTCGTAATTTGTGGGTGCGGAACCCTTGCTGTAAAACTGTGCGATTTATAGATTTTCGTGGTTTGTGGTAGTGGGAGGGGTCGTGGCCCGAAAAATTTTCTGAAACGTCAAGAGGAGCTTCCTATAATATATATCTCAAATTTAGTGCCTCTAGTTTGAAAACTGAGGGCGATATTGGCAAATCTGATTAGGGCGGGGGCACTGGCGGTCGTTGTAATGCGGTTGACCGGGCTAGCAAGGATGAAATCGTTAAGGGAGGTCAAGCGCTATGGGCATGCCAAATTGGGTGACTCTGAATTTAAATCTCTACGTGTTATACATTTTTGTAATTTGCGGTGGCGTGAAGGGGCGTGGCCGGAAAATTTTTTTTTACCGTTCTTTATGGGAGGTGACCAGTTATTTACTTTCCAAATTTGGTGACCCTAGCTGTGCGAGTGCTAGTGCGAGAAGTAGGTTTCCGCAATTTTTTGGCCTTCCAAATAGATTGGGGCCGTGGTCTTCGGGTTACGCCCACTAAAACTCCCCCATTGACCCTGGACACACGAAATTTAAATTTAAGAGCCAGATACCCATAATTTTCAAGTAAATTACTGGTCATTATTCATAATCGGCAAATGTCAAATTTCTTAAATCCTAACTTTTCAAAATAAAAGTTAAGATCATGATCAAGTAAAACGCAGTCGGTAACTTACGACTGCTACATTGATTCTTGTGTTATTTTAACAGTTGATAAAATAGCAATTGCGATTGCGTTAGTCGAACCAAGCATTTAACCCATACACACAAGCTCTCTGCACATAATGAGAATTAAGGTAGTTTACTTCTTAAATAAAAAAAAACTTTTAATTTGTTATTGTCAACGAACAAAAAAAGATTCCACACCAGGGCTCGAACCGCCGACCTTCAGATTACGCATCACAACTATTATCGACTGCACCAAACTACCACGTGATTCGCGTATGATATGATATGATATAACCTAAATTAACAACCGCAAACAAAGTGGCAATGTACGTAGACGTTGCTTGTGCTTCAGCCAATCAGCTGCGCTTGGCCCCCACTACTGAAAATACATTATTGATTTTAAGAGCATTGATAAATAAAAGCATACAGACAAATTTGCAAGGCTAAAGTATTTGATTTGTTGCTTTTTTGCTTATTTCGATTTTTTGGGCGAATTGGGTATCTGTTGCGCCGAGTCCGCAAGTAATTTTTAATAACAAAATAATTTGAATATCGATAAAAAAAGATTCCTTTAAAAAACATAGTATTTTAAGTTCATCACATGTATGGTAACGCTCCAACGAAAATTAATAAATATTCTAGTCGATATATTTATTATATTTGAAACAAATGTTAATTCTGTAATTTCTCAAGAAAAAAAAATTCCCCTTATATCGAAGTATCGATGTTTTGAAATAAACTTGATCTGCGTATGGTATATACGAAACGAATGAGACCAAGATCAGCTTTCTAGCTTTTGTAGTCTCTGGAATCGACGCGTTCATACAGACAGACGGACAGACAGACAGACAGACGGACATGGCTAAATCGACTCGGCTAGTGATGCTGATCAAGAATATATATACCTTATGGGGTCGGAGATGCTTCCTTCTGCCTGTTACATACATTTGCACAAAACCATTATACCCTTTTTTACCTATTTTCAATGGGTTCAGGGTATATAAAGGACAAAGAAAGTGTTATAAAAGCTGCAGCGCTAAATTGAGCGTTGAGATACTGTATAAATATTTTTATTTCATTCGTAATTTGATTGATTTGTATTTGGTTGTTTGATATTCTGACATATTTGATATTTGCTACTTTGCGTTTTTTCATGAATGTTTTCATTGAATTAAATCAAGTCAATTTTTCTGCGCTTATAATCAAATAAAATTACACAAACTTTTGTTTGACTATTTACTGCACAATTTATCTAATTTCTCAATGACTGACTGCTCATGAGTTTGCAGTATAGAGAAGTAAAAGTAGAGTGAAAGAATGAACCAAGAACCAAGTAACGAAAGTGATCAGATAGGATTTTGTCCCCGGGAAAAGAATAAACTATGGACTATTATGACGAATTCGAGAAAACCCTGACTCTCGTCACAAACAAAATCGTCATGACAAACGACGAACAGGCAACGACTATACTCAATACAGAGATTAGGAGTGATGCCCTGCATGCATTCATGGCAGGCCTTAAGAGCTCCCTGAAGTCGTATGTCATCCCAGCGCAGCCCAAGGATTTGCTATTTGCTTTAGCGTCGGCTCGCGAGGCTGAAAGTAGTATTGGAGTAGGAGCGCTTTCGCTGCTTCATATGCCAAGGCCATTGAAGACAAAAGCCAGGAGACAAAAGCCAGGAGAAAGCAGTAGGCAGGGTAGAAATACCCAACCTAAACAGTGAAAACGCTTTGAGAAAAATCCACACTTCGTTGTGAAACACGGTCAAAGCAGGCCACAGGCTGAGCCTGGAACAAGGCCTTATGACATAGAAAGCCCGATGCTAAACCAGGTACAGCCTATGGAGGTCGTTCCTTTGGTCTCCTTTGGTCGACAATTGGATGGCAGAACACTAAAGATTTTAATCGACACTGGGGCGAACAAAAATTACGTCAGACCCGTAAAGGAGTTAAAAAACGTAACGACTGTCGATGCCCCATTTACTGTGAATTCCTTACATGGATCCAGTAAAATTTAAAAAAAATGTTCAATGAAAGTTGCACCGTTATTCATTTTAGACAGCCTCGACACATTCGACGCTGTAATAGGTTTCGATCTGCTAATGCAGGCAGGTGTAACTATAAATCTTCTTGGTAACAACATAAACCACGGCAACAAGAAAATGTAGAAACACCACATTTGCGACAACGTGAACTTCACACGTGTCGATAACATAATAGTCCCTGATATTGTAAGGGGCGAATTCAAACAAGTGAGATTGCTCTAGTCGGGACCGCCCGACTAGTAGATACCCTGAACCCAGAAATGAACACATACACACACACTCTCGGCAGTTGATGAGTATTGATCCTGCTAAAAAAAATAAAAAATAAAAAAAAATTTCCAACGGAAAAAGAAATGTTCCACAGCCGGGGCTCGAACTCGGTCTCCCCGTCTTAAGATGCACGACTCTTACCAACTGCACCACACTACCACATTTTTGACGAATGATATAACATTAGTTAACCATCGCACAAAGTCAACGAAAACGAAAATTTTGCACTTGTCATTAAAACGATACAAATTAATAAAAATAATCATTATAAATAACGAAAAAATAAAATAATTCAACATTGCTCTACCATACCATCGCTGAATTCGAACCCGGACCTCCGCGTTACGCGGCACAACTCTTACCCACTGGACCACGCTCTTACTTCACTTCGTTGTGTTAAAATTCAATTTAACCGTTGCCTAAAAAATTCCTAGGAAAACGCAAGACTTTCTGGACGAGCATATGTATGCGTGCACATGTACACAGAAATTGCCATGCAGCTGCGCTTTGCCCCCACTACTGAAAATAGATTCTTGATTTGCTCGTAAACTAAATGTACGATCGTTATGAAATTTTCAGGACTTATTCAGATCATCGAAATGTATCTACAAACCAATTTGCACGTGTGTAGTATTTGATTTGCTTTGTTTATGGTTTTATCGATATTGAGGGCGATTGGGGGAGGTATCCAAAACCTGAAGGGCTTAAATTCTTCGTATGTTTTACGCGAACATAAAAAAATAAATTTGGTGGCTCTAGCTTTTATAGTTTAGGAGTTATGCTTAAAAAACCGAGTCAAAAAAGCGATTAATATCGATAATAAGAAAACGAACGGAGTTATCGATGTTTTGAGATAAACTTGATCTGCGTATGGCATATACGAACCGAATGAGACCAAGATCAGCTTTATAGCTTTTGTAGTCTCTGAAATCGACGCGTTCATACAGACAGACAGACAGACAGACAGACGGACGGACATGGCTAAATCGACTCGGCTAGTGATGCTGATCAAGAATATATATACTTTATGGGGTCGGAGATGCTTCCTTCTGCCTGTTACATACATTTGCACAAAACCATTATACCCTTTTTTACCCATTTTCAATGGGTTCAGGGTATAAAAAATGATATTAAGGCGGATTAAGGCTTTTTCGACGGGAGCGTCTGTACTTATTAAGGGGATGGTAATAAGGTAACTACAACTTTCCATTACATTCAATCCAACAACTACTACAGATCCGACTTAATCGTTTCCAGCAGGTTTATCGGAAGTATCCTCGCTCTCCTGACCGCGAATGCGCGTATGACATACTTCTCCCATGCGATTTTTATTTCCGTATTGGACGGTAATGTTTTAGTATGGCAACAACATAGCTACGTGAGACACTCGACCAATTTGACGGACTTCACCACCATTATAGATGACACAATACAATTTGCCAAATTATTCCCACAATCGCATATGCGAAAATTGTTAAAAGTAAACAAAGACCATGTTCAAAATTTGTTATCCGCATTATTGATATACCATAGGATAGCTAGAAGCCTGGATTTCATGGGGACAGTCGTGGCTGGTATCCCTGACGCGTCAGACCTTGAGAGAATCAAGAAAACCGAGTCTCAGCTGATAGCAACAAACAAAAGACAGATACAAATTAATACAGAAATACAAAAGCAAATCAATTTACTTACAGTCAATTAGATACTTAAAAAAAGGGTGATTTAGTGGACTCAGCGCATTTGTATGAAACGCTACTAGCGAGACACAGAATGCTGATTACAGAAATACAAAGTGAGCATGAGTCAGTGGATGAAGGAATAATCATCACCAACGACCAGGTTTCTAGAGTCATCGTAGACGACGGGCCCATGATAACAACAAAAGCAGCTCTCTCGTTACATTCGAACACGCAGCCCTAATAAATAATACTAAATATCTACATTGCCACAGAGCTCTAAGCAAGACCCCAGGCATCGCAGCATCGCCCCTGCTAAACATCACGGGACACAATCACGTATTAAGCCTACCACTGCGCAACAGATGAATGAGCACAATCTACATATCACGCAGAAACTCAAATATGTTACATCTGGTGGATCTCCCAAATTCTGGTTCTCAATTGGAGTTGCAGTCAGCCTAATAAAATGCGGTCTCATCCTCGTACATCAATAGCGGATCCGGCGGAGCTTTTTAGTCAAGTTGCAGAAGGTGATCAGCGAATTAAACATTACCGAGGACGGCAATGATCTTGAGGGGGGAATAGTTAACAAGCAAGTTAACTAGCGGCCCTCGCTAGAACTTCTCGAGTAAGCCGCGCGCCCGAAATGCTTAGTCATCATATTCAGGCTGCAACATTTTAGCTTTAACGATTGGGTGCAATAGTCAGACGAGTCGGCTTGCCGACCATGAGCCCATGACATGTTCTGTAGATTTTCATTTAATGTATTTAGCTATAGATTCATATTCTTTTATTTCACAAATTCAGTCTTGTATCTAGCTTTAAACAGAACACTGGAATTATAAATGCACTACTGCGACATAAGCCGTACTGAACTTCATTCGTTTTATTGCTAAGCCCTAATGCTGGCAACTGGAGAACTTCATAGTGATCCCACCACAAGCTTCATTATTATACCCATTAGACTTTAGCTGCAACCGGCGGAGTCACTGGATCAACATACCCAGAAAAGAAACATAATAAGGTAACTGCCAATTGATTGTTAATTGAGAAAGGTTTATTTGTTTGATGATGTATGCCAATCAGTCCTCCGTCAGCATCTCGCCTAATACCAACACGCTGACCATATAATTTCTTTGAAATTTGACGACACAGCAGAAGTGTGGCTAATGATTAAAAAACGTTTACCATGACTATGAAAATAAAATGCGCCTGCAAAAGGCTATCAAAGGCAAAGAAAACAGTCGAATGTCTGCTCATTCATAGCCGGAATATAGCAAACCTCATGCAATCCCTGAAGCACAATTACGGCAGGCCCGAAAGTTAATAAAATGTCAATACTGCGCATACGGGAAATTGTCCACATTCAAGAAGGCAACTTGGATCAATAATTCGAAAAATGCAATAGTTTTATCCAGCTAGTGTGCGATGAACGATGTTTAAAGTACGGCCACACCAGCCAGGACTGTAAGACCCACCATAAATGCGATATGGATGGCTGCCAGAAATGGATGTACAAGCTATTGCATTAAACGCAGGTAAAAACACCCAACGCAGACATTTTTAGTGGAATGATGTCTCAGAACTCTAAAAGGCTATTCAAGGTCTTGCCAGTAAAGTAGCATGTGAATGGAAAAATTTTCGACCCTCACATTTTTATGGATGAGGGCTCAGCGGTGTCACTAATGACTCAAGAATTGGAGTTGAAATGACCAAAGGAAAGTATAGCACTGCAATGGTTTGGCAATTAGTAGGTAACTAAATCAACAAGCAGATTGATGGTTGGTATATAAGGTCATATCCATGATAAGGTCTACAATTTAAATGCTTGAACGATACAGAACTTACAGGTGCCAAAACAGACAGTAAATATGTCTACGTCGAAATTCATTTATCGTTACCTTAAATCCATTCCAGTAAAAGATTATATACATGCAACACTAGAGCTCCTAATTGGTGTGGATAATGTGCTTTTATGCTAGATAGTCCGATCAATGGGATGAAATGTTCCAGCGGTAGCGGACACAAAGCTGAGATGGGTAGTCTATGGCAAATGTGACAGCGAAACTCGACTGAAGAATGATCCAAATGAAGGTGGTGATAACCTGATGGGCCAATTGGTGCTTGACTACAACACTAATGCAGAGATGTTAAAGGGCATGATAAACTCAATGTTGATGACTAGACCTGATAAATGCAAACCATTAGCGCACGTTTTACTGAAGTTCCTACAAAGGGGAATAGGAGTCTGAGCTGACATCGCAGAAATGGTCTACTAAGTGAAAATATGATTAGAAGACCGCTGTGCTCAACGCATTCTTTGGAGATCAGATCGCTGTAAAGGTACATTCAAAATGCAGGTAATGACATTCGGTGCGAAGTGCTCTCCAGCTTCGGCACAATATATAAAAAGCAAGAATGCGTATAAATTTAAAGAAATATATTCTGAAGCCCTGAATGTCATAATAAGAACCCATAATGTAGACGATCTGGTAAACTGCTGATCACGCGAAGAGGATGCTATACGGATTACGCACCAAATCATCGAAATACATTGCAAAGGTTCCTGCTGAAAAAATTTGTATGCAATCCAATGCGATTCAATGAAGTGTTTTCTGAATGTGGCACTGGTGAAATTTTGAGTCTTCATAGAGACGACTCATTTAATTATCAGAAGATTCTGTGCATGCAATGGCACAAAATGAAGGACGAGCTTGGATTTCAACTGTCATTTTGCAAGATAGATAAGTCCTTGTTCTATGGTACCAAGGTACCATACAAAAAGGAAGTATTGCGAGTAGTCATGTCGATATTCGACCCATTTGGTCGCAGCAGAGCAATCATTAATCACGAAACTACTACTTCAGTCAATTTGGCAGGAGAAAACTGGATTGAGACACTAGCTTAGGCGCTTTAACAAAGTTAGCAATATTCCCATATGTTATGGAACTGAATTTTGCGATGGAACAATAGAACTACATTATAGAACCACATCAATCATGATGTAAAGCAGGGCGGATATGCATGTGGTCTAATTCACGAACAGTTCTGGCAAGCATCAAGTCTGATCATCGAAGTTACAAGCCATATGTAGCACATCGTATCAAGGAGATTCTAGAAGGTTCTGAAGATGACGACCGGCGTTGGGTACCAGGTGAAAATAACCCCGCCGATCTTAGTAATAAAATTCAAACAGGTCGACCTTCGCTTTGGTTATCAGGCCCACAGTTACTTTTGGAACACGAAGAGTGATGACCCATAATTTACAATAGTCCCCAGACGGATTTGGAGCTGCAGCCAAAATTTATGTTATCAATTATGGAAGATACTGAAAACCTATTTCAGAGGTTCTCTTCATTTTAAAGGTTGATCAGGGTGCTGGCGTGGATGTTGCGATGGCGCCGTCGCAAGGAACACATGATGTACCTGAAAGCCTTTGAAATATAACACGCGGAGATGGTCTTGTGTAAAATAGTCCATCGCATGGAGTATGATGACGAAAAGGGATTAGCAAATTGTAAACCAATCACAAGATGTAGCAAACTATAAAAATTGTCGCTGGTAGTGGATGAAATGGATTAACGGTCGTATAGCAAACGCCAGCGATGTGTGAAAACGCTATAAAACCGATTATAATGCCACAGAAACACCATGTGACAAGATTGTTCGTGCATCATTACTACAAGTAATGGAAACACCTGAATGAAAACACAACCATAGCAGAGAAGGCGAGAGTACTACAACCCACACTGTCGCGAAGAAGTACGCCGAGCATCGCGCGCCTGCAGGATTTGCCAAATCGAAAAAGCCCGTCCCTCGCCAACATTAATGTGCCAATTGTCGGAATCTCGGCATATATTTGGCCGTTTACATTTGTGAGAATGGACTATAAGGGTCCGTATTTGGTAGTCAGGGGCAGAAATACCGAAAGGCGTTAAATATGCATCTTTACAAGTCTGACAATACGGGCAATCTACTTGGAAATTTACAGAGATTTATCGGCAGATACCTACATTCGAGTGATAAGAAATTTCATTGCACGACGAGGAAGACCGAGAAGAAGATTAAAGAAGTTTAAGAATTAGTGCAAAGCCCAGCTACAATGTAGTCGCTGGTAACACGACAGTTGGTTATGCCGCAAGTTGAATTGTTTATCAGTTATGCTGAGTCGGCTGACAAGACATCACTACGCCTACCAGGGCCGGGACTAAAGATAATCAGGCAGGTCAATTTCGGACTCATGGATAACTATGATGAAGTCGAACAAAGGTTGACTTTAGTAACCAAAAAAATTGTTATGTGTAACTACTACAAACTACAAATACAAGTGTCCTTAATAATCGAATAAGTAAAGGAAGACACATTGAGAACGAAAACAGTAAGAATGACAGTAAGTATGACTGTCACATAAGTGAGCGGTGGCGCCACCATTAAAGCATCATACATTTTTGCAAAAACACTGCCGTTATTCGCCGTTGCTGCAAACACAGAGTATGATTTTTCATTATTAATTTTCTTTTCAGATTCTCTCTTCTCTGAATCTCAATTTTCAGAGCTGTTTTCATACCCTGAACCAATTGAAAATGAGTAAAAACTGTATAAGGGTTTTGTGCAAATGTATGTAACAGGCAGAAGGAGGCATCTCCGATCCCATAAAGTATATATTTTTTTGATCAGCCCGACGAGCTGAGTTGATACAGCCATATCCGTCTGTCCGTCTGTCTGTATGAACACAGCGATCTTGGAAACTACCAAATTTGATATGTAGATAGCTGTTGACCTCCTCGTAAGATTGCACACTTGACATTCCGGCCACGTCCACCATAACGTCCCCAAACGCCACCGTTCCGCTGAAAACGCCTATATCTCCCACTATTTTTAAGCTAGAATTGCATCATTTGGGGAGCAGATAACTGGTCACCTCCTTTAAAGAGCGGTACAAAAATTCGGTGACGACCACCCCCAACACGCACACCCCACTCTCCCCCACCCACAGCACCACACAAATTGCAAAATGCCGAAATTTGTTCAAAATAACAATAATATCCCTTTTACGATATACGAGTATAACGCAGTCGGTTACGCCCAACCGCAATGTTCTTACTTGTTTTTGTTTCGATAATCTGCTCTGTTTCATTAATATCGATAAAAAACTGTTTCAACCATTAGTGTTCTTACCATATCTCGAAGACTATAAAAGCTAGAGTCAACAAATTAAATACGTTATGTTCGCGAAAGCCATACTCAGATTTGGATACTTCCCCTAATCGCCCCCAATATCGATTAAACCATAAAAACCGCAAATTAAATACTACAGACTTGCAAATTGGTTTGTAAATATATTTACATGATTTTAATAGGTCCTGGAAGTTTTGTAAGGATCATACTCTTAGTTTAGAAGAAAAACAGGATTTGATTAGGCCATGCGCAGCTAGAGTAATGTGCGTGCGGCGTGCATTTGTGTGTGTGTGTGCGAATTTGTGTATGTATGTATAAATACAAATACAGACATTTTAGCTCATGTTGTTCGCCAAAAAATAGCTTTGTTTTAAGCGTATGAAAATTATGTGACACAATAAACAAAGCATCATCACATGTGCTGCACATGCTAGGTGCATTACCATTGGAGCTTCATCCTAGAGAGAATAAAAAACAGATTATTACAATCGTCTCTCTTTGAATTAATGCTCGAACACGAAGTCAAAAGGGTATATTGGATTTGTGCCATATCCGTGTTGGTGCTCGTCTGTCCGACTGACCGTATGAATGCCATTTTTCGAAAGAATTACAATTTTGGATACATACTCGTGTGAACTCGCGTCAGATAAAGTAACACAGATTTTTGCGTTCACTGGCAAACCGATGACGCCTAAAATCGCAAACCGATAAAATCTAAAATTTGAAAGCTAGAATCACCATATTGTGTATATATGGAGATGGTAACATTTACCAAACTCGGCAACATCCCCCACCCGACCTCTCCCACTCACACAACTCGCGAAAATCTACATCTCTCAATATTTTACAGCTAGAACAACCAAATTTGCCAAACTGACTTTGTTGATCCCCGAAAGATTAAAGATTAAGCAGAAAAATTTCCGCAACGCCACAACCCACACCCCGCACCCACACAAGTTACAATGAACCGTAAATTTTCTAAAATAACAATAATAAGAGTAAGACCGTGACAAACGTCTCGTATTACATTTACAATTTTGCGATTTTAGCTTAGCTGATCCCAGAACCCATTATATAGTTGCTGGGAGAGCTGGCAATCAAAAATAGCCGTGATTCCATAGTGGTAATTGGACAGCAGTCAATTCATTTTATACGGCTTGCAGTATTTTTGGGAAAACTTCTTTTGAGGCCTCACATTACGTTACAAAGTCACCTGTTTTGTATTAAGAAAGTGCTCTATGTATTATAGCACACTAGCCTCTAAGCCGCTCTTGTGATTTTTGAATATTGGATAATATGTGCAATAAGATTTAAAGCACAAGGCTCATTGGAACATATTTTCTGTTCAAGGCATTTTGCGAGTTCGTCTAGTTTTCGTCAGTTTTTGCTCTGTATATAATTATTGAAGGCAAATTTCATTCGATCTATTAACTTAGACCAATCAGATTTATTCAATGAGTCAGATAATTTTCAAAACATCGTAGACAGAAACCGGTTACCGCGTTTAACTTGATCCTTAGCTTCCCTTGCGGCAGTTGCCACTTAAACATGCTCACTACTTCGGTATTCTATAAAATGGACAAACTGAAACGATGTAAAACACGTGCCCCAAATTACACGGGCTTTTAGTGGTGGGTGAGTCCCAGTTTATAATTCTTGTCTATTTGACGGGAGAGGGTATGGCCAAGAAATTTTTTTGTGATATTTAGGGGCTTATTCCTGCAATATATAAGTTATTATTTTATGTTGTGTCCTGTATTATTCTATAAAATCAACTAAACTCTAAGTACAAAGTATTCTTATTCGAAGGCTAGACTCACTCAGACAGATCCCATTTCGGGTGGCCAGCGCATGGCAACGTTGCTGACGATCTTTTATCGCGGCATGCAGAGTAATCGGAAAGAATGCTGAACATACACCGAAATCATTATTATAGGGCATGATCGACGGGCATTGAACTGAACTGCTAACTGGATGTGTTAACTCTTCCCTCACTAAGATGAACGCTGTTTCCGGACTTCTTAAAGTTGTCAATGGCGATCCGCAGAGAAGCTAATTTTTCAGAGGCAGATGATTACAGCTAGAACTGTAGCCGCGGTAGCCGATTGAAGATTGAAGGTGTCGTTAAGAGACCTTTCCCGACTATGCTGATGTACCGCAGGTTTTCGATGTTCAGCCTTTGCAGGTATTGCAGACTCAGAACTTCTTGGTGGCCAGTGATATTTAGGAGAGCCAATGACGTGGAACCAGGGTGTCTGTGGACTGTAGCTTTTGAGTCCCGGAACGAAGACCCATTTATTTTTACTTCGTCTTAAAGTGTCAGCAGAAACATGCCGTGAATCGTTTTTTCCGTGCCACCGGACATGGTAACCGTTGCAGATTCTTCGTTGATTATAACGACGCCGTCGTATACAACTTCTATTCGTTCGAGGTAGCGGGGACGAGTGGTGCAATGTGCGGTGGTTGCAGCGTGCAGTTGTTGTGCACATGTGGCAAAGGCTAGCTCCTTGCAATACGTTGATGTGAACTGCAGTTCCCAATAGCCAGAATGTTATTGTTGCAATAACACGTTGTTATATCCCGCAAAGTTTATTATGGTGCTGTTGTGCTGGATAGGAAACAAAGTGACTTTTTACAAACTAAGCTAGGGCTATGACATTGAGTTATAAAATGTGAAAAATTATCATCTAACAGATCTTTGGTATAGGCTACTTCCTTCAAAACAGTAATTGTTATATCTGTAGAGTCGACAATAGCGGATTTACACTTTCAATCTTTGCAAGGGTTACAGACAACATTAATGCCTAGAGTTCTAGAACCAAAATTCTGTCTCTTGCTCTTCTTTCATAGAGGTGGCCGGTATCTATTTGTTTTGTTTTCTCGTTAGCAATTATAACATTTACAGTTTCTGTAAGTTTATTTATCTCGTCTTGCACTCTGTATTTATAACAATTTTTCAATGGATAGATTGAATCAATTAAATTTTTATGATTTAATTTCAATTTCTCGAAGTTATCGAAATTTGCAGATCCTGCTACCACCTTTAGAGCAGTACCAAGAATGTTAATGCTTCTAGCATTTCTATGATATATTTTTACTGTTTCTAATAGTATTTTTATATGGCCTATATCTGACTCTAAAATCTTTCTCTGTGAGACTGTGGAAAATGGTTCATTAATAATCTGGTCTCCTCGGCTATTTCCGAGTACATACTGAGATTTGATGAGTGTCTGAGGTACTCATAGTCCTTCCCGATGACTACGTTTCCGTACAGAAGCGGAATGTAATCTGAGTTTGAGTAATCGGTTAGTTAAGCAGTAGAGATTGCTATCAGAAGAAGCACGATCAAAATCCTGAATACAAGTAGTGGTAGGAATTTAAAAAAAAAAATAATAATAAAAACTTATCTTAAATTGTCCGTATGGACAACCCTACCTCTAATGAGAACCGTTGTTCCTTAGTCGGCTTCCATTTCATCCTCTTCATACAGGGGCATTAATCTATAACCTAACCTCCTGTTTAATTTTAGAAGAACTTTTTCATCTACCTGCAATCTTCTACTTCTCATGGCTTTATTTAACCTTTTCATTTTAACCTCTTGGGCTTTATTTAACTTTTCTCTTATCTCTGCTTCAAATTCTGGCGCAGAAGAATGTATTATCTCGATCGGTTTTTTGTTGGTGATAGAGTGAATTGTTCTGTTGTATTCAATTGCTGACTGAAGTATCAGTTTAACTGTGTCATTCAGTTGTTTTTCTATTTTTAAACACCAAGCAATTTCTGTAAGGGTACTGTGAAATCTTTCTACTTGCCCATTTGATGAGCTATGTAGTTGTGGGGCATTTGCTATTTGAACATTGAGCAGTTATTTAGTAACGACTTTATTTTTGTGCTTGGAATTAAGGTCATATGTTGTAGAATTGGGGGTTCTATGACTTCTATTATTCTGGAGGCTATGGGCTGCACGATATCAAATTTTGAAAATTTATCCATGCAAGGTAAAAATAGTTTTTTGTCAGTTGTAAAAATGTCAGGATTTCTCCCACTTGCGATGGAATGGGTGTTTCGTTTACTAAGCGAGTCATCTTTCGAAAAAAATAGTCCTATAGTTTTTGTTTTATTTTTTCTTGCGCTGCTCTCTGGAAAAGTGGTCGTTAAATGATCACTCGTG
>JAWNMO010000037.1:0-21116 GCA_035043915.1 Drosophila paramelanica | reverse complement strand
GCGATACCGACTGCGTTATAATCGTTCACGTTGTTTAATAAAAGATTCCACAGCTCCCATATATCAAACCTCCATAACTTTGTCAAAAGTGAACCGATTTTCACGTTTGATGGCATTTTGGTCATGATTTCTCCTATATATTGACTCCACATTCAAAATATATTCATTTTCGAAAATAAAATTTTTTTGAATTTTTTGGTCAAAAAAGCATGTACTCCCCCTTGTGAATTTTGGAAAAAATTTTTTTTTCTGCAATGTTCTTGTTTTGTTTATATATTTATTAAAATGTGTAATCATTGATAGTGAATTCGTCATAGAGCTCTGACATGTACTAATATATTTACTCTCTTTCCAATTAGCCCAAATTTTTTATTGTCGAATTTACATTTTAAACAAAAGCTAAATGTGTGGCAACCAAAGCTAAACAGACAAGGATCAGATATATTTATCGATTTTCGTCATTCACGCTTTGATTTGCTATTATTTAAATAATAAAAGTTATATTTCATTTTTTTTTGGGTTTGTCAATTCAGAAATTCACGCAAAAATTTCGCCTGCGCAATTATCGGTGAGGTGCCGTTACGTGACCGGCGGCTTAAAGTCAAGCAATTAACTGATATGCTTTTGCCTCAATTCCAATTCCAGCCGATCAAACAGTAAAACTAATTAATTGAGCGAACACAATCCGATGACAATATAAAATAGGCGCATCGCGAAAGGTGAATGATTTTCAACGTGAAAATGACAGATTTTTGGTGTCAGTGTGTGAAATGTGCCAATAAAATCAATAAATACTTGGAAAAATTGTCACATTAAATAAGATAAATGGAATAAATATAATATCATCGAATAAACAAAAATATGTGCGCAATAAAATATGTTCATAATCCAGCTTAAATGAAATCGAATGTCATTTAATAACTGGCAATAAATTGTATTCAAATTTAATTAAGCTTTAATTGAATAAATATATGACAATTTTAATTTCCATGAAATGTGATAAAATGCAAAATATAAACTGAAGCAAAATTACACATGTGTTTGCGACGTAAGTGTACCCTGTAATAAAAATAGTTATAAGATAATTGCAAAAGATGATCGAATATTAAATATAGGTAAGAAATATACACGTGAAAGTCGCACTAAGTTTATTATTCCATTAATCCATTGCTCACAATTGCATTACAGAATTTCACCCAGTTTGCAGTTGTGCAGTCTAAATTTTCTTTGGATTGGTGATGGTTTTTGATCCATGATCTTCAGAACGGCATTGGGCTTTAGCTTCTATACCCTATTGGGCTTTCGCTTCTATACCCTATTCTTCCCTTCGAATCCAGCTCGAAGAGAGGTACTACTACTACCTCATTTTAAGACTCTCAGCAATATTTAAGCAAATCAACGCAATTAAAACTAAACTTTTATTTGCTAATCTATATGGAAATAATCAGCGTTATCCGCCGAGAACAATGTGTAAAAACTACATCAATAAATCAGCATTGATTGGTTTTGACTGCGGCGGCTTCCCAGAAGGTGTCTATTGTTTAGCCGTAAACGGAAATGAATGATAGATAAGCAGCGTCAAATGACAAATTAATTGATTGAAAATTTAGCCAAGAATGGGAATCAAATAAAGCTTTGGGCCAAATTAATTTCCAAATTGCAAGTTCTTGTGTGTGTGGTCGTTTGCAATCTATTGATTAGAGTTGTTGAGCATCAAGTTAATTGCCAAACGATTGAATTTCAGTTTCATCCCCACAACCTCGAATGGATGTGGGCGACCGCAAACAAATAAATTGTCAGCTATTAAGAGGATTAGAAGGTGTAAGTGTTTAGTTGGCCTTCAGGTATATATTATTAAAGAGAGAGAAAGAGAGAGAGAGTTGGCAAACAAACAAGACTGTTAATAGTTTCTTAATAAATCTCTTAATACCAATAAAATAAATTATATTATCTATACAAAGTACTTGCTGAAATATAAATGGATTGCTTATGTTCGTTTAAATTGAGTTTGCTGATAGATTTTAGATTTTAAAATGCAAATTTTCAATTCAACAATTTGCCACACATCACACTTTATTACAAACAATTTCAGTTGATTGGAAAAATATTTGTAGACAAGTGGCTTTTGCAATATGCAAAGAAAGTCGAAATATATTCGCACAAATATGTAAAGACTAGTTTTAATTAAATCTATAAAAGCTATTTGCCAAAATGGGCAAATGCAGTAAGTGGTGAATAACTAACTACTGGCCGGTCGCAGGTAGCAAATCGGAGTGCACACCTGGCACAGGTCTCTCTGGCCGGCACTTCAATGCTGAGTGGCAACAACTTGGCCAACAACTCGACACTCGGCAGTCGGCACTCGGCAGTCGGCTTGGGCACTTTCGAATGACTTTTTGAATCGATTTCGATGACAAAAGAAATTAAATCGCATTCGTTGCGCCGCAGGACAGGAAACGGAAACGTAAAACAAAATGCGTTGCGTCCTTTAAAAAAAAAAAGAACAAAAAAGGAACGAGCCTCTCTCTTTAAATATATATACTGTTTTTATATATAGAAGTATCATGCGGCGTCTTTATATCGCCTGAAGTGAGGTTTATGAATGGTTTCTTGGCAAATTGCTCGCACTAAAGCGCAAAGAGTTTCGCTCATTGATGGGAAATTTTATTTTCATTCATTTCCATTTATTGTTTTGCCATTTGAGAATATTTTAACTCAAGCTGAGTCGGCTGCGTGCTAGTGACAGCTGCTTCACTTCGGGGCTCAGTTGACAAAGTCAAACAGAAAGCTACTCACATAGCACAAAGAAATATAGCTCAATAGATAAATGGATAATTGTTTATTTTCATGATTCGTTTGTTTTGGGCTGCCTGCAAAATTATTTGCAGCTCGGGGTCATGCGTTTATCTTGAGCTTTCCTCAGTTCATTTAAGTCAGGCAAACAAAATTTCGAAAATATTTGCTGAAAAGGAAGGGGAAAATTTAAGCAAAACAAGCATATTTCTATTCTATTACAAATCATTATTTCGGACAATTTTTGTAATAAACTTTTGTTTTATTTACTTGTTCGGTTTATTTACAGAAAAGTATTTGTACCCAGCTTTGTTTAATTACAATTTAAAATAAATATTTGTAGATATATATTTATTGATTTGTCTTCAAGTTACAATTGAAAAAGTTTTTAAATTAAACAAAACTATTTCTACATTAAATATTTGCCAGGCAAACAAATAAAACGTGTTTGCTTAGCTGCAGTCAGAAATTTGATAAGATTCTGTTTTCGTCGTCTGTTTTGTTGATTTCTTTATCAAGATACAATTACAATAAACCGTACGCACTATAAATAAAGCTAATGCATAAATCTCCACTGATTTCACACAATGGACATCATTTTGTGGCGTTTCGTATCATTCAAGAGATAAGAGCAAAACTTCCTGTGGCAAATGTTGCCCCTTAAATAAACACAACCATCTGTTGTTGCTGCCAAAGCTCTAGGCTCTCAAGGCAACTAGGCTCCAGGCGAGAGTACCCCTACACATAAATATCTACATATATGCGTATAAATAAATAAATTTTGCAGACTAGACTAAATGTAGATTCTTTGGAAACTTTATTCATTAAGAAAAATATCATATATTATTGATATTTGTTGTAGGAGTATATTTGTATTAAATAATTTTCCAACATTAAATCAACTTAAGATAGTAAAAAAAGTATAAAGTTTTTCTCGATTTGCCACGCCCACAGTGAGCATATCCAAAAAATCATAGCACCTTATTCGATGCGGGTATCAACGAGTTTACATTCCAAGTTTCAAGTCCCTACTCTCATAAGGACGGCCAACAAACTCAATATACTCTTTTCACTTTGTGAACAAGTATCAAGATAGTAAAATCAAATATGCACAAATATTCTCGTTACTTTTACTGTGACGGCAACATTCCAGAATCAAAGTAAATGCACAATAGCGATAAAACGAATCAAATCTGAACTGAAAACAAACGCGGGAAAATGTTCCGAAAACTGAAAGTATGCATAAATCTGTCAAATGAAACGGTTTCAAGCAGCGCCCGCAGCAGCAAAGTGGCGCGGCGTCGAGTCTCGGCTCATTTGGGCAGGCCTGAAATGCGACACTTTTGGCTAAACGATTTCCAGTTAACAGCGACTTGGACACACAAATTAGAGCAGCAGCAGCCAACAGGTCAACAGGTAGACGAACGGCGGCAAAAGATTGCGTCAAGGCGCGTTCAGTTCTCAGCAGCAATTTATTAGGGATCTAAATATATATTTTTGAAAAACGAAATGTGAGTTTATGATTTACAATCACGAAAAGGGTTCAAGTTAGGGTTACAACCAGGAAAATATTGCGTCAAATAGCGGCAAGTTTATGGCAAGTTTGTACTTTCGGGAAAAGTAAATTTTCGACAAATGTGAGGTTATGTTTTACTCTTAAGGGTAGAGTTGCCAAACAAAAAGGATGCAGAAACAAGTGAGATTGCTCTAGTCGGGACCGCCCGACTAGAAGATACCCTGAACCCAGAAATGAACACATACACACAAACTCTCGGCAGTTGATGAGTATTGAGCCTGTTAAAAATAAAAAATAAAATTTACTAATAATTACCAACAAAAAAATAAATACTCAACAAGCGGGAGTTGAACTCGGTACCTCCGTCTTAAGATGCACAACTCTTACCAACTGCACCACAATACCGCATTTTTCGCGAATGATATAACATTACTTAAAGTCACAAAAAGTCAAGGAAAACGAAAATTTTGCACTTGTCATTAAAACGATACAAATTAATAATAATTATATTTATGAATAACGAAAAAATAAAAGAATTCAAAATTACTCTACCATACCAGCGCTGAATTCGAACCCAGTCCACCGCGTTATGAGGCACAACTCTTACCCACTGGACCACGCTCTTACTTCACTTCGTTGTGCTAAAACTCAATTTAACCGTTGAAAACAAAATTCCTAGAAAACCGCAAGACAAATTTTGCATATGCATATGTATGCGTGCACATGTACACAGAAATTGCCAAGCAGCTGCGCTTTGCCCCCACTACTGAAAATAGATTCTTGATTTGCTCGTAAACTAAATGTACGATCGTTATGAAATTTTCAGGACTTATTCAGATCATCGAAATCTATCTACAAACCAATTTGCACGTGTGTAGTATTTGATTTGTGTTTTTTTGGTTTTATCGATATTGGGAGCGATTGGGGGGAGGTATCCAAAACCTGAAGGGCTTAAATTCTTCGTATGTTTTACGCGAACATAAAAAAATAAATTTGGTGGCTCTAGCTTTTATAGTTTGGGAGTTATGCTTAAAAAACCGTGTCAAAAAGCGATAATTATCGATAATAAGAAAACGGAAGGAGTTATCGATGTTTTGAAATAAACTTGATCTGCGTATGATATATACGAACCGAATGAGACCAAGATCAGCTTTCTAGCTTTTGTAGTCTCTGAAATCGACGCGTTCATACAGACAGACGGACAGACGGACAGACGGACAGACGGACAGACAGACAGACGGACATGGCTAAATCGACTCGGCTAGTGATGCTGATCAAGAATATATACTTTATGGGGTCGGAGATGCTTCCTTCTACCTGTTACATACATTTGCACAAAACCATTATACCTTTTTACCCATTTTCAATGGGTTCAGGGTATAAAAAGGCGCCTAGTTTACAACCAATAAGGTCCCTTAAAATGTCATGACATTTCCAAAAAAGGTTATGAGGCTATGATTTACAAGCATAACAAGGGTTGAGACAGCCCACTGAATTTTTGGTGATGCGTTGTCTTTGAGTCAATGTGGCGCCAGTTGACAATGAGAAATTTAATTAAGAAATTCCAAAACTGCACTGACAAGAAATGCTTTCTGTTTGGGAAAATATAACCTCAACTGAGTTTAATGGAAATGCCAGCTTTGGCATTATCATCGCACACATTTTCAGTTCTGCTGCGAAATTTGTAACGCGAATTCGCTATGGCGTTTGCGTAACAGTTAATGATGATCATTATTATTGCCAGCCGTTGCCCGCATGCTGTGAAAATACACAATGTCTTGTTTCTCAGTTTGATTACATTATTATGATGCATTTGGGCAGCTTTTCACAGAATTTCATTCGTGGTTTTATTTTCACATCCCACTCACAACATCATCCCAACATCACCATCACCATCATCATCACCATCATCATCAACTCCAGCTCGCATGTGTTTTGATGATTTTCAACGGTTCGCACACGCTTTCATTTGCGTTTGTAAAATGACCCACTTCCGGATTAACATGCCCCGCCGGGGACGGACAACCACTTTTACTGTCACCCAACTCTATTCTATTGTCCGCATTTGGACGGGGTTGCACATGCCCCAACATTTTCCACATAGCTTCAAATGGAGACTAACACACCTTTTTATCAAGTTTGTAATAGATTAAAGAAAGGTAGGGAAAATAAACAATAGATAGAAAGAAAGAGTAGAAGAAAAAATAGAGTAATATCTGAATGCAAGTACAGAATTTACTTTCGTTTAAAACAGAGATGTAAATGAGAAAAAGAAAAAATATATTTATATTCTAAAAAAAAGAGAAAGAATTTGAAATAATAAAAACACAGAAATATACTAACTATAGATATACATATACATAGATATAGATAGATAGATATAATAGATAATGTTTCAGGGTATCTCATGTTCGTCTAGCAACACTTTAGCTCAATTCACTTTTTTGCAGCAAGCGGAACCAGCACCAGAATCACATTCAATGGGTCGCAACATCGCCAGGGCTGAAGTTTGAGGGTAGTGGCTAGGGCTGGGGCTAGGGCTCGGGCTTCGGCTCGGCTAATGATGTTGTCGCTTGGACCTGGGTCAGAGCGAACATCCGCTGCGTGAGCAATGTGCATAATTGTTGCATGTTTGTTGCATTTAATTGTAATTTATTTGCCATAGAACTGAGATAAACAAAGAACGGAAGCAAATATTTTCCGGTGGAACAAGGGAAACTTTATGAAAAAAACGAGATGAGCAATAAAACAAGTGAGATTGCTCTAGTCGGGACCGCCTGACTAGTAGATACCCTGAACTAGCAATGAACACATACACACACACTTCTGAGTTGAGAGAGAACCATCAATAATAATAAAAAAAAAACAATTACCAACGGAAAAAGAAATGTCCGCAGCCGGGGCTTGAATTCGGTCTCCCCGTCTTAAGATGCACGACTCTTACCAACTGCACCACACTACCACATGTTTCGCGAACGATATAACATTACTTAACCATCGCAAAAAGTCGAGGAAAACGAAAATTTTGCAGTTGTCATTAAAACGATACAAATTAATAAAAATAATAATTATAAATAAATAAAAAAATAAAACAATTCATCATTGCTCTACCATACCATCGCTAATTCGAACCCGGACCTGCGTTACGCGGCAAACTCTTACCCACTGGACCACGCCTACTTCACTTCGTTGTGTTAAAATTCAATTTAACCGTTGCCTAAAAAAATTCCTAGAAAACGCAAGACTTTCTGGACGTAATGTATGCGTGCACATGTACACAGAAAGCCAAGCAGCTGCGCTTTGCCCCACTACTGAAGATGAGACTGATGTCGACGTATGTAGATTGATTGCAGGACTTATTCAGATCATCGATATGTTGTACAAACCAATTGCACGTGTGTAGATTTGAATGTTTTTTTGGTTTTATCGATATTGGGGGCGATTGGGGGAGGATGCAAAACCTGAAGGGCTTAAATTCTTCGAATGTGTTACGCGAACATAAAAAAAATTTGGGGCTCTAGCTTTTATAGTTTGGAGTTTGCTAAAACCGAGTCAAAAAAGCGATAAATATCGATAATAAGAAAACGGAAAGAGTTATCGATGTTTTGAAATAAACTTGATCTGCGATGGTATATACAAACCGATTGGACCAAGATCAGCTTTCTAGCTTTTGTAGTCTCTGAAATCGACGCGTTCATACAGACGGACAGACATGCAGACTGACAGACGGACATGGCTAAATCGACTCGGCTAGTGATGCTGATCAAGAATATATATACTTTATGGGGTCGGAGATGCTTCCTTCGGCCTGTTCCAACACCTGAGACAACCGATCACATCGGGTTCAGGGTATAAAAAGAGAGAGAGCGGACCGATTGATTGCAGGGTGGCCAACTCTGGCTCTTGGCAAAGCCAAACGCATTTAACCGAATGCCAGGCTTTAAGCGACAAGCAAAACGAGGCTTTTGCAAATTGTTGCAATTGGCCCGCATTTAGTCGGCTTTTGCTAAAAGGAGCGCAAATACCAATGCGATCGACTTGGCCGACAATCAATCAACAAAAGGCGCAACAGCGACCAAAGCTAATTGCCAGCTAATACGCGAAAAATGCGACTGCAACGATGCGCAAAAGAACGCGTCCGGCAAAAGGAAGCTGCAACTTCCTACGGCCTGGTCCAACACCTGAGGCAACCGATCAGCCCCGGGGCCAACTCGTGGGTCACAGCGGACACGGGTGTTGTTGTTGCGGGTGCCGCTTTAGTTTTCACACTGGAGCCGGGCCTAATTAAGTGGCTGCTGTTACTCCACACACACGCACACACCAACTAATTAGCCGGCAGCATCCGAACCTAGCAGAAATCAAAGCGGAAATTGTTTATTAAACATATCTAACGCTGGGCTTAGTATACAATTTCTATATATTGTGTATAATGTTATTTTAATTGACGACTGCCCTATTAAAGACAGAATATTTGATTAAATAAGACATATAGAATTTTTAACAAGCTTTAGGAAAGAAAAATATAAATATATCACAAAAAAACATTACAAATTAACAAAATTTTCTTTATAAATATATATGAAAAACTAATAAACAACAAAGCTTTAGGAAAAAAAAAAATATCACAAAAAATATTACAAATTAAAGAACTTTTCTTTGTATATATACATATATGGAAAACTAATAATTCCGATATAAAGAATAACATAAGTAAAAGCTGAATTTTAGTAGAATGGCATAAAAAAATATATAATCAAATATGTTTATGATCCAAAACATTCCAAATTAACGAACTTTTCTTTGTGAACTTATTTATTGTAAAGAATAACATAAGTAAAAGCTGAATTTTAGTAGAATGGCTATTGCAAAATAATATATTAATAAAATATGTTTATAAGCCATATGCTTCAATTTTTCGTTATTCCAATGAACCAGATAACTCTTTGACATTTTCGTATAGTTAAAATGTGAAACATATATATGAATGTCTTTAAATCTCATTAAGCAGATTATCACATTATGAGCACGAAGTGCACAGTTCACACATTAAATGAGAATATGTGGGAATTTAGAGGCAAGAAAATCATGCATTGTCTCCAGAGAGATAACTAAAGGCAAACACAAGTTGCACATGAAAAGTGAAACTGCAGTTGCACGTTATGAAAATGGAAACTAGAAAACAACAACAACAACAAATAAATAAATAAAATTGTCAACATCCGTTCCAGAGGGGCACATCAAAGCCCAAAACCAGATTAACAATAAACATAAAAAATATTCTCCCACACGCGAAACACGAACTAAAAAATTTCAATTATGCAAATGAATTTTTGCGCCTGCGCACGCGACAAACCAATGAAAGTGGGCGTTTGCGGAGGCGGGGGCGGGGTCAGCCTCTGACTTGACCAGTGCCCAGAAACTGAGCCAGCACATTCCGTGGGCGTTTGGGTAGGTGTCTCCGCTTAATTGATAAAAAAAATAAATAAAGCGAAAACTGCGGAATTAGGCGCAAAATACATGAATTTTGCGTGGTGTCTGAGCTGATATTGAACAAATGTTGGCTACCAGGCAAATGCCGCAAATGGTCAAAACGATGCTTAGCTTTGGTGCTCTGTAATCAGTGTTAGAGCCACATTCATATAATCTCTGCTAGCCAAGCTAAATATACTCGATATAACCGTAGAAGGCAAACGGCTTGTAAATTGCTTTGTTTATGGTTTTTTAAATTTCAATTTAGCACAGATGCGGGCCAATATTAGTTGTGCAATGCACAGACAGACGGCTAATGATAATTATTATTGTAATGATAATGGCATTTTCTTTTCTGCACAAAACAAAACAAAATACAAACTTTCTATAATGCCGAGCAATGAAGAGCAGCACCCACAATCGTTATATCATCAACATATCAAGCGAAGATCAGCTTCCGTTTGCAGCTGAGCGAAAGTTATCAACAACTCATTACAATCAACAATCAACAGCTCGTTTCACCCTTCCTTCCCCCCTCCCCCCTTCCCTCCCTCACCTCGTTCCCTGGGTAATTTCAAACACCGAAACAATGACACATAAATCGCCAACAACAACTACTAAAAAAATATCAAGCGTAACAGCTTGAGTGTTCAGAGTCACCCATATATCATATATGTTCGCCCATATGTACACCGTTAAAATTGTTGATTTCAATTTAATAAAGCGTTTGTTGACCAATTTTCGAAATTTTGATTTTACAAACGAACTTAACGTTTTTTTGATTTGAACATAAATATAAATAAAATATAAAGAATTTTGTTTTAAAATATAACAATTAAATTAACTTTTTTTTGTTAAAGGAACCAAAATAAACCATTTAATCGATTTGTTATTTTTTGTCACATTGCTTAAATTTAATGCTCAACTTTGAAGCTATTATTTATTGATTTTTATCTTACCAATTTTTTCTGTGTACTTTACAGCCCCACACCTGGTGGCATGTGAATAGCTGCAAAGGCTGTTTGCAAATTATCTGGCAATAGAAAGCAAGCCAACAAGTTGCAGTTGCACGTTTGCGCCTCCTTCCTGCACATCGCTCTCTCTCTCTTTCTCTCTTTCTATCCCTCTTGCTCACACACTGTCCTATTGAATTACTTGATGTGATGATGTGAGAAAAATAAGTGCAATGTTGACACAATTTCGACTGTGAGAGAGTCCGCCCTGAGAGCCGACAAATGTGATATTCGTCTTGTCGAACAATTGTCTGCCAAAATATAAATCAAAGCAATTGCAAATCGACTTTGTCTGCTTACCAATTGCAGCAGGCTTAAAAACTGTCATTTTCCGAGCTACTTCACTAGAAAATTACGTTAAAGCTTTTGTTTTATTCGAATAAGTTTGATATGTGGATCAAAATGGGTAAAATAGGCAGTGGTTTGAGGCATTTATTTACTCTTGAATGGGTTAATATGATTATAGAAATAAATATATTTCAAAGATTTTATATATGAGTCAAGAGTACAAGCTATATTCACAAATAATATATCAGTTTTGACCAAAGAACGTAACTAAAACATATTTTAGAACGAAAAAAGGGAATTCAGTCAAAAGGAAAAATCATAAATGTATTCCACATGAAAATCAGTTTTCATTTATATACAATACAATGTTTTTACGAGTATTATTTCGACTTTTTCACTTTAATTTCAGTGCAAGTCGTTTGGGTTTTAATTTGACATTTATCGGGTTCAAATACGTGTCTGGCTTTGATCGTCTTGTATCTTAGGTTCGCCCACATTGTGAGCGTGAGATAATCGGATCTTTAATACAATTACATATAGCGTTGATGTAGGTCGTCGTCTCGTTTCTAACGTTAACGTCATCAATTTTGTGCCATTTATGGCTAGACAAAAACCAACATTGGGCAACAGAAGCAAAAATATAAAAAATCATCTTTTGTTTTTCTGAGGCAAGATAATAACATAAAAACAAAAAACCGCCTGCCACAAATGACGTCGTTTGACGTTTTTTTTATTTAATTTTTTTCACAAAAACAGCAACAGCTGATGATGATAATTTGATATGGATCCATATGTTGCTTCACATAGCTGCTTAATTCTTGGCCAAAGTTGGCAGCTAATTAACAAGAAGCCCACAAAGTGTTAGCGCGTGGCAGTCTAAAAAATAAAACTAAAAAATGTTGTATTTTAGTTAATTACCACTATTTTAGTCTTCATGTGTTGTGGTTTTGCATTGTGGAGATTGTTGCATTTGTCGCGTGGGTTATTTATTTTGTTTAGTCGTTTGTTATTGGCCCCGAAAGCGTATTGAGCGTTGGCGCATGAGCGCAAAAATCAAAAACTCATTCATTCATTCAGCAAAAGCTCAACAGATGTTCAGTTTTAGTTGTTCTATTGATAAAAAGCCGCTTGTGAATGGAGCTTGCGGCTTGTTAACAAGGCCTAAAGGTGTTTATGGCTTAAAATCAGTGTATTTACATATGAAAGGCAGCAGTTCGACTTGAAAACCTAAAGAAATGCTAAGTGGTTGTTATTCTAGGTAAAAATAAAAACGAGAAAAAAAACAAAAAGTAATCTTAACTGAAAACATATTGTAAGCTTAACCCATGTGACTGAATTTACATAACTTAAAAAAAGCAAAGAATTTTATTAAGATTTATCAAGAATTTGCTTTAAAAATCAAAAGTCTAAAAAAAACAGCAAATCTTTAAGACAAATTAAAATGCACTTTGAGCAGAATTAATGCCCAAACTTTTAGCTGGCAAACTTGAATCTAACAAGACAAGTTCAGGGCGCAACGCTTTTTGGCCACGTTTTTGGAAGCGTCATAAATCATTAAAAATTGAAAAATTGACTAACTGACGGACTGACTGATTGTCCGACCGATACGAAACAAGGCCGAAAAATGTCACCAGCGTTTGCCATGCAAAGTTTTGTAATAACGTTCCACAGCGCGAACACGGCCCAGCAGTAGCAGCTTTTACTCAATCTATATACCCTGTAGACATTGAAAATGTTTAAAGGGTAAAGCATTTTGTGTCAATGTTTGTTAGAGTTCTGAGTACTCAATTTCAAAATATTTGAAAAAAATACAGAAAAATATACTAGTTTTTAACTCAACTTAGTTTTTAAGAATTTGTATTTTGTTTTTTTTGAAAATACGCTTTCTAAAGATATTCTTTCAATAATGATCTTATCGTCTTTGCATTGCTTACTCAATTAAGTAAGCTCGCCTTACTGGGTATCTGTCAGTTGAGCACTGCCAACATACTCGGTATTTGTCTTTCGCTTTTTGTATCAACAAATCATAAAACGCACTTAACCCACTGTGCACGCGTATTTCAGCAGCTGCCCCACGCCCCACCACTGCGCCCGCTCGTAACAACAATAGCCACCGATCCCCCCAACCCACCCCACGCCTCTCCAGCTGACCAAACAAATTGAACGCCCCGCCCGCACCCTTAATCAACGGCCGAGCAACTTCGCTGTGTGCTCAATTGAAAACTCAGCAAGTTTTCAAAAAAAAAAAAAAAAAGTTGGTGTATTTTGAGGGAGGGGAGCGACGCATAGGGGGGACGGCTACATGGAGTATGGAACAGCAGTGAACTGTGCCGGCCGGCAATTGTTTTGTCAGTTCGAAAAGCGCTGATTAAAGCGAGTCTGCGGCTTGGCGGCGCAATATGCGCTCCGGTCTCTTGTTATTTCCCTCGTATTATTGTCATCGAAGTTGTAGATGGCGCACTTTTTTTGAATACCCTAACAATACACTGAGTCGCTTGACTTAAGAGTCTTTATAGGTCTAAAATAAATTTTAAAGAAAATTGGAACCATATATAACGAATTTTATAAATAGTATTTAAATATATCAAATAAAAAATATATTTAAAATAATTAATGTTTTTTACAATGTTTTTGCTAAATATTATATAAAAACCATTTCTCAAATCTACATTCAGTTGAAATACCTTGCGAAAGGGAATCTAATTGTCGACTCTGCAGCTCGCATTTAGCTCGCATTGTTTTGCTTGTATTTGGGTTAAGCGCTCCAACAAACTTCAAGTCATGCATGGCCAAAAGTCGTCAAAAGAGTTGCCTCGTCTTTTTTTTTATTAATATTTTTGGTTGCCATGGTTATTGTTATTGTTGTTGTTGTTGGTAGATCGAGTCATTGCAGTTCTTGCAACGGTTCTAGATAGCACCATCACAAATTTTTGATGGGGCCTGCCCTGGGTATTATGATCTTAACATATTTGGAATTTTAATTTGATTTGTGGTTTCGTTTGCCTCAGTTCAATGGGCATTTGTGGTGCGTTTCATTAGGCGTGAATTGTGGTGCGCAACGCCCAGTCTTAAGTAGTTTATATGGGGTTACCATCGATAAAGAAGAAGAAGAAGAAGCAGCGGCAGCAAAGAGCATGAACCACAGTCGGTTATATTAAATAATTATAGCTATTGTGCAGCAAAAGTTTTTTATAGGCTTCAAACTTTTCTAACAAAATTAAAGCTAAGAAAATTCCTCAGCTCAGGAAAATAACTATGTGAAGTGGACATTTTTGAAGTTGTTGTAAGAGATTGAAATCAGAAAATATTAAAATAAAAAATTTTTAAAAATTAAAAAAAAAATTTGAATATGAGTTTGTATTTCGAGTTTCAAATTCTCAAAATAAAACATTAAGTTGCTTGCTTTGCTTTAAAAAAACTCAGAATAATATTGGAAAAATAAAAAAAAAATTCTATAAAACTCAAAGAGTATTTAGAGAAAAAATTGTAGCTATATTTAGCGCAAACAATAAAGTTTTTTTGGAAAAATATATTCGAGCCCTGAAATATTTGCACGTTTTAAAAGTTTTTACAGCCCAGTTGGTGAGACATGTGCTCACATAAACCAGCAACCGGAGGCAAGAACTTGGGGGCAAGCCTCAAAGCAAAGTTCTGGGGTAAAAAATAAATATGCAGCGGCTGCTGCTCTTTTTAGTCCCGTTGCAGCATCCGCCAAATAGAGTCATGAATCCGGAGCGAACAACAACAATGACGCTGGCGAAGCGGCTGCAGAAGCTTTTTTAACTTGGCTTCTTTTTTTTTTTTGTTTGAGCAGCGGAAATTATTATTAATTGCTTGGAATGCCAGGCCCATGGTTGCCCCTGCCCCGTCTTTACCTGTCTAGCACTCCATCTAATGGCTTCCGTTGGCGTGGCAGCTTCTGTTATGTTTGTCTAATCACTTCGATGACGTCAAAAGCCGTTTATTCATGGCCAAAACGCGGCCTGTTCTTGGCCTCAAATTGAGCCGCGTGTATTGGGCGTGGATTATGTGTGTGTGTGTGTGGATTAATGTGGAGTACAAGCAATGCGCCCAGTTCATTGGCCTTGACAACGATAGGAGACATTTGACAAGCAACTGGCAGCCCCATTGCCCCCCACTCAGCACAGACAGCGTGGGTAAGAACTGTTTGTTGCAGAAACTGCCCAACCGTGGCCAACTTAATGACCGCCCTCTATCCCAGCTCCAGCTACAGCTCCAGCTCTAGCCCAGCTCTAGCCCTAACTCCAGTGCATTCGCAATTGCAGTTTGCCCAGAAGCGTAGCCGAGCTTGTCGGCTGCACAGTTAACAATTTTTGGTCTTAGTAATATCAAAATCAAGGTAAAACAGGTTTGTCGAAGTAATTAAATAAATATTTGAAATTTTGTAATTTACAGAAAAATATTTAGTTTTTTTATTTTTTTATTAAGATCTAAAACATATTTCAATGAATGCTCCTTTAGATAGTCTATATAATTATATATCTTTTCTTATATTAAAACCAATTTAAAATAGCAAATTTTTTACATATATATTTTACATATTAAAATCATTCCTAATCCAAATTGAGTTTAAAACCAAAAAGTTGCTTTAAAAAAAAACTGAAAAACAAATCAGCGAAGTTGCGAAATTCTATTAAATTCTATTATAAACACAAATAATTTTATAAATTTAATGCAACATATAGTTTTTGTTGTGAGAAACAAAGCTGTAACAACTGTTGAACAACATTTTTTTTACAGTGTTTCGAGCCAAGGGAAATTTGGCCAACGCCAACGCGTTCGCCATGTGGCCGTTTCATATGACTGACTGCAGTCAGGCGGAAGCCAGAGTTGAAAGTGGAGCTGGAGTTGGAGTTGGAGTTGGAGTTGGAACTGGCTGCCAGTTGTTGCACAGTTCAGTTCCAGTCAAGGTGCGGCAGCCGTTGAAATCTGCCAGCTGTTGCCCCCACCAAAAGCAGAAAGAGAAGCAACAACAAACAGAAAGAAGCAGCGTCTGGCGTGCAACAGGAATGGTGGGGAACGGAGGGGGCGGGGCGATGCGGGTGCGGTTCATCGGGGCTATTGTGTTACCCAATGCAAGAGGTGAACGACTGCCATTTGCTTAATTGTGTTTGAGTGCCGTAACGAACCTTCTTCTTCTTCTTGTTTTTTTCTATCTGTTTTTTTGCAAGCAAACAATAAGAAAAGCTGCAATTAGAAAACTGCAATTGTGCCTAACTGGATTGGAATAGGCTAAAACATGCGTTTCTGCAAATTAATTTCTTTAATTCTTTAATTAATGATAATAAGTTACAGGAACTTTAGCTTCAAACATAACAACAGATTTTTAGAAAAACAAATATCGCATTGCAGATATAGTGTTCTTTTAAAACAAATATAACATTTGTTTATATTTTATTTATTTATTTTTGTTCATATTGGCTTCCAAAATCTGTTAACATTGCGCTTTTTTTGCAGGTGGATCAAATTACGTTAAGCATATTTATTTCGTAAAGCTGTCATAATAAATAAAAGCAAACGTCTTTTTGAAATAAATCTATGTTTTTCCTTTAGATTGATTTTGCATTTAAAATATTAATATGAATTTTTGAAAAACATTTTTAAATCATGTTTGTCTGTTTTGATGCAAGAAAGAGAAATTTTGGTTATTGGTTGTTTGGTTATTTTCCCCGGTTAATATTTATTATTTTATTATTATTATTTATGTAGAATATTTGCGTATTTCTATGTCAAGTAATACGTTTTTAATCAGCGCTTCTCCTTAGCCGATAAGTATTTTCTCTCTTGGTATTTCAGTTCCTCTTTTCTTTCGTATATTTTTACCCCTTCCCGAAATCGACTTGATATCATATTTTCCCCCCGGGGTTATCTTTAACGCGTTGCCTGCGCGATACCTGCCGTGTTAAACAATTGTTGGGCAGCAGGCCAACAATTTTATAACTCGTTCGTTGCAATTACAACGGGAATGTTGCAGGCGAATGTGCGTGATCAGCAAATACCCTGTATCTAAAGCAAACGAGTCACTATAAACTATAATAATAATATGCATTCAAATAATCTATATAAGATGTAAGCTTTTTTTGGTCACAAATTTGTATCGACCGTACAAAAAAGAATTAAATGTACTTTAATATGGTCTGCCTGTCTGCCTGTCAGTTAATTTGAAAAACACCTTTCTTAACTAATTTTATGTGTAGGGTGTTTAAAAATAGTTGCGTTTTCGGACTCGAAAACTGACATGTTTACAACTGAGAGCGGGATGGACGGACGGACAGACATTGCAGCCGCAAGAGTAGCACCCGAAACCACTTCAAATTCGTTCAGGGTCAAAATCATTAGAGCAGACAGTTTTCCAGTAGTTGTCGCCGCATGCTGCCCCGACTTGCCACGCGGCATAAACAAAAAAAAAAACAAAAAAAAGTAAAAAAAAAGTAGCTGCTGCCACACATGTTGCTTGACGTCGCGACGTCGTCGCCGCTGCTTCAAAAGAGTTCATCAGCTGTGAAGCTGTCAACGCCAGCGTCTAATCGAGCCAACAGTTGCCATAAACAAATTACAAACAGATAAACTGCGGCGACCGACTCTAAAAATAATCCCAAAATGTACATAAGACCATAAATTGGGGGCAAACGATGCGACGGTTTACGGAAATACGAGAAAAATAATTTATTAAAGTCGCCAACGCACCAACAACAACAACAACAACAACTAATGAATAACAAACAACTAGCAGCAACAACAACAGCGAACGTGTCAAAATAAACAAACATTGTGCAAAAGACAACAAACAAATTGCCCAACGAAGCAGAAAAATTCTAAAGCTGATATATTCGAGAACGTCTTTAGACATATACATATAAATAAATATATATATATATATGCATATATATACACAAATATATTACTTAATGCACTATAGAACATCTCATAGATTGAAAATGTTATAAAATTGTTAAAGTAAATCATCTTTGATAAGTCTTTTAATACGTTTTATATAGATTTATAGATATAAAGAATAAAATAATTAATATATTGAAAAGTTGAAGTAGTTGTAAAAAGTTCCTGCAATGCCTAAAACGAATATATATATATATAATTCATATCAATAATATATAAAATCAAAATTGATCACCTTTGAAAAAGTATCGAATAAAGTGAAAAGCTGAGAGTAATAGTTATTCGGTATAGAGCTCAGGCAATTAAGATCTCCGTCTCAGTGCCCAGGTCGAGTGAGCCCCAGCCCAGCGCATTGGCGATCAGGTTCAGTAACTGCTGCAGCGGCACACCGGCCTTAGCCAGATCGTCCCGCACCGCACGATACTCTGGCAGGGCGCGCACATTGGCGAGCAAACGCCGGAATTCGGTGCCGCGTATGCGACGCACAGCTTCCGACAGTTCCTTATCGATGGCCAGCTGGCGGCGATAGAGATCCCGGAGTTCGGCCCGCGGCAGTGCATCGCGCAGGTCCTAGCAACAGTCCACGGACGCCCTTGCGGCGATTGGGCAATAGAGTGCTGGTTGGTTCGCTGCTCTGCGCATTGAACAGTAGACGCACATACTCCACGTACTGGGCGTGGTTGAGTTTCAGGGCCTGGCACACGTAATCCCGCAGCACGGCCTCCTCTTTGCTGTTGCGCAGGCGGCTCACCCGCTCCCTGAACTGTTCGCTGCGCAGAAGCTGGAGCAGAGCACGCACCTCCGGATCCTCCCGGGCATTGGCCAGAATGTTGCGCAAACGGTCCGCGGGCAGCAGGGGTCGGGCATTGCGTATGAGGCTGGTCAGGCCGCGTTCCGCGCTGATGGGACAAGTGTTGCCATCACGTGGATCCGCATCCACAGCCCGCGCCACTCTCCCCAGCTCCTTGCCATCGTCCGAGCCCTGTGCAAATGTCAACCAATTGATTCTGTGCGCCATCATCAATTCCGACTCCTGGTCAGTTGGCTCTGTCAGCTCCGGCAGAAACACATCTCCGGTAAGATCAATGAAGCCATCCGTTGTTGCCGCCTCCTCGGGCAGCTCCGTGACGGCGGCCACCAGCAGCAAACAGCAGCTGAGATAGGTCAAAAGGAGTTGCTGGTGCATCTTGATATCAATCGGATACTGTGCCGATGCTGAAGCCCAGCATCACGTTTTATAGCCGCAGCGATAAAGGTGCCCGGTTATCTGCTGTTTATCCAATGCGCGTCTCTATTTGCCCAACATTTTTGCGGGCAAACAAGAACACAAAAACAAAAACAAAATGTGGCACAACCTTGAGCAGTTTTCGGGCTCATCCATCTTTCACAGTGCATCATCAGAATCGTGATATGACAATTACTTGTTAATACCCTGTACTTAATGGTAGCTTAAATATGTTTAAATTTACATTAATTTACTCAGCTCATATTTAAATATTATCTACAAACTAATATTTCCCGTAAATTTCCCTAAATAGCCCATAAAAACTCGATGCTGTAAAATATATTGGCTACATTTAAAATCCATTGTAACAAAAAAAAAAAAAGAAAACAAGAAACCAAATGGACCCCATCTCCAAGGACAATCAAATACAATTTGAAGCTAATTTATGTACCCAAAGCCTTGAAAATAGCCTAAAAACATGAATATTCATGTCAGGACAAGAGTGTCCTTGCGGTATGTCTATACCGAATTGTTTCGTTCATTGTAAACGGCAAAAAAAAAAAAAAGAAAAGAAAAGCACAAAAAAGCAAGTTGAATAAGAAAGGATAGAAGGCGCACAAGCAAATCCTGCCGAGCTTCGCAAAAAGCTATCAAGCATAAGGATACCCGCCTAATGAGTCCCACATGAATGCTGTGCAAATGACTTTTTGGTCGAACGCCTTTCAAGCATGTTTGTCGTTGCTCCTTTTTTAATATACAGCAAAAAAGCAAAAAAAAAACAAAAGTGAATGTTGACAACAGTCAGAGGGATGTCAAAAAATATGCGAGATCATCAGATATGTAACAAAACATGAGATTTGATTATGCTGGGAATACGAATAGATACCAGCCGAGATACTCTGTTTTTTTTAAATTAACAGAAAGAATTAACAAGAAAGAACTTGTACTCAGCAGCGTTATAAATATATAAAAAATTTAAGTTTAAAAAGAGCGAATATATTTTGAATGTAGAATTCAGTTTTCTACAGTTCAACATAAAATTACTTTTAATATCGGTTCGGTTTTCACAAAGTTATGAGAGATATTGATCGGATAGTTTTACATGTCAAAATTTTTGTCAATTTTAGCATGAATTTCTGACTAAAAATTAAACACCCTCCGAACCGGGCTAAGTGTTATTTTATTAAACTAATGACGGTACCCACATTTGATTTAAAATAAAAATTTGCAATTTTTAATTTTGAAAAATTTTTGTTTTTGAAAAATGAGTGAGGAGAGGAAAAAAAATCGCAAATGTTTATTTTCATAATAAGATTAAAAATTCCGTCAAACCTAAAACTCTGGTTCAATTTTAACAAAGTTATGGGCCTTTGAAGTATGAGAGCTATGGATCCGAGAGACCAACATGTCCTCAAATCTGTCAAAATGTTTATTAATTTTAATCTGACAAAACATCTTTACACTTCGACTGTCTTGAATAGACACGTGAATAAATATATTCCCTATTCTCTTTTCTACTTCGCGAACACGCACAACAACATGAATTTTCAATAGAACTGTAAAACAGTTCAAAGTTTATTAATATAATATATAATACTATATTTAGACAATATATATATATTTTATAAAGCAGCCCTTAAAGTGCTGAGCAGCCCACCCGGCAAAGCCAAGCCCAGCACTGGAGCCGGCACGCAACCGGGTCCGGAGACGTTCACAAATATGCTGCTTTAATCGAAGCGCCAACATAAAGAAGCATTAAAACTAAAGGCCAAGTTGGACAGACAAGCACGAGTAATCTAAAAAGGTGCGCCACTCCCCAACGTACAGTCACGAAAATGAACAAATTGAAAAGCAGACGCTTGGGGTTGGGTTCCTTGGCGTCTGCCCTTTTGGG
>JAWNMO010000031.1:0-110409 GCA_035043915.1 Drosophila paramelanica | reverse complement strand
TCATTAATCTGAGCCGTAAGCCAAACTACAATTTGTTTTTTTTGTTGTTATGCTGCATGCTTATGATTCATATTCATTATATTATCACACAAAGACAATTTCAATTGTGCTAATTACTTCCTGCTAATTGATATTGATCTAAATGTAGAAAATAGTTGAATCAGCCCTTGAAGTACTTAACCAGACTAATCAGATATTAGTGCGAAGTTATTTATATATATGTTATGTATATCGGTTTACTTTGATTATTCTACGCCATTGATACCACCAAAATATTTATCAACACTGGCGAGATAAACGGCAGATAAAATCGCAACGTCTGCAGACAGGTGACAAATCGTCGGATTGCTGGCATGAGTGTGGGTGTACAAGTGGGCGTGGCATGGGCAAAAAACCCCAAAAGTTAATTTAGTGTATTAAAGTAGCCGCAGCAATAAGTTGTAATGGGGCATTCAGATAGACATCGGTGTGGGGCTCTCAACTGTAAAATATTCGAAATGGGAATGAGAATGGAAATGAAAATGAAAATGGTTTGGGCTGGCGTAATGGAAATGGAATGAAAATGGAATTGTCATTTCAACTTCGACTTTTAGTTTTAACTGATGGGCAACAAGTGGAAACAAATGAGACACTGACAAAAGTAATTAAAATCGCCAGCTGTCGCTGCCTAGGGTCCTGCTACAAAATCGGATAGCGGATGTGCTGCAACCGCTATCTACTACTTTCCCTCCCCAGCCGCCCCCTTCCCCTAACCAAGGCACTTCTCCTTGTTAATGCGGCCCATAACGGTAATACACTTAGGCGATTCAAAATGATTAGAAAGCCACACGCAAATATCTCGCTAGCAACTCGCATATACACAGATACTTTCCCACCCCTCTTCACTCCTCCCCCACTCTATCTAAAGCCCCATTGATGTCGTTGCCACTTAGATGAATTTCTTTCGCGATGCGACGCTCAAAAACAACCGCAAGTAAATGAGTTCTGATATTGACATGAATTATGCGCCTCAGTGACCCCACAAATACGGCCCGTCCCCTTCGTTGCTCCCTGATTCTAAATACACGGCTAAACATAAGTGTGTGCATGTGCGTCAATCAGTGTATGTACGTGTCTGCTTGTTAAATTAAGTTCTCAATTTTAATGGGCACTCTTGTATAAACTTTCGACACTTGTTTGATGCTACAATAAATAATCAGATCAATTAAAAAAAATAAATTTAAAAAAAAAATTACTATATCTTTAATATTATCTAACTATAACAATCTGTAAAGTTTATATAATATTATATATAATATAATAAAAACATATTAAAATCATATACGCATAAGCTCTATATTTAATTTTCTCAAACTACAATAACAATATTTTTTCAGTCTTCCTCTAATTCTTCCTAAAAGCAACAATTATCATATTTTAAGTTTAAATGTATCAAACTATTTAATTTTCAAATTTAATATATTATATTGTAAGTGAATATTTGTTATTCCTTTTCTATTGCACTCTCAAGCTTCACTATCTTCTTAAAAACATATGAATAAATTTAAGATTTTTAGGTTTTCTATTGTGCTGTAAGTATTTGTATTTAAATCAAATTAAGCTCTCAATTATTTATGCAAAGAATGCAGTTCGATTAAAGAGCATTAAGTTTTATCAGACACTGCTTGCCGCTTATTTAAGCACTGCTTGCTTTCAAGTGGTTCGAAATGGAGCTTTAATTCAAATTGATAAAATATATGTTTTAAGTAAGAATTTATTATGACATATACATTTATATAAATTTTTATGTCAATTTATTTCTTTCATTTGCTGTCTTATAGTCATGTTTTGTTTATTTCAGGTATGCGGTTTAAAATAAAGGCACTTTTCTCGCTGCTGTTGCTGTTCGCTGTTGCTGCTCTAATCTAATTCTGTTTAACCAAATACAATTTAAATATATATATATATTTAGAATAGCACATATTAACATTGTCTTTGGCAGCAACTGTAGCTTATAACATGTATTTAACGTTGGGCATTTTTTGCTCTGCCCACTATTTTTCTAAATATCGATCGACACTTTCGGCCTCACTAATTACAAAAATCTGTTTTCCCAACACAATAACATTATTAATTGAGTGCGATGTCGACTGTTTTAAGATGTCATAATTTAATGTGCCTTGAATTCTTTATATACAGTTTAAAAAAATCCATCTTGTTGTTGTTGCTGTTGCTGCTCAAAACCGCCTCCAAAACCACCCTCTTGCTGTTGCTGCTGTTGCTGCTCGAAGCCGCCTCCAAAACCTCCATCTTGTTGTTGCTGCTGTTGCTGCTCGAAGCCGCCTCCAAAACCTCCATCTTGTTGTTGCTGCTGTTGCTGCTCGAAGCCGCCTCCAAAACCTCCCTCTTGTTGTTGCTGCTGCTGTCCTTCAAATCCTCCAATTCCAAAGAATTGAGCCGATGAACAGGCTAAATACATCAGGGCTATACAAACAAGCAGCTACATTTTTTGTAAAAAATGAAACAATTTAGTGCAAAATATAATATATATATATATGTCCACCATAAAACTTACCAAAAATTTCATCTTGAGGATATTTTGGTTTAATATATCTGCACAATTGACAACGACTGTATTGGCTGAGACAGATTCTTCTCTTTATATACCCGCTTAGTGCCCATAATTTTTCTCCAAAAAAAACTAGTTCCTCAATAGGACAGACCGGGACATCCCCATAGAATTTCAAACCAGTTTTAGTTTTATTTACCATTTTTTTTATTTCTGTCTGCTTGAATGTCTAGCATGTGCGATGTTAGCAACCTCAAAAAGTCGATCGAAGACGTAAATGCTAATTAACTGTCTGATAGATGTTTACGAAGCTTTGCTTAATCATCAAGCTGTATCGGTGGAATTCAACAATATTTTTTTAATTTTATGCTACTACGTATGTTTAGTTCTATTTTGGATATGTTCATTTTGACGAGGACCAACAATTTTGCCAATACCTTCGATAGGCTTAGAAGGCTTTCAAAACCTATACAGACCGAAATATTTGTGGTCCAAAATAATATCAATATTATAACAACATTAAAAGAAATGAGTACCAAAAGTTATGCTTAGTCAAAATACAACTATTATCAAATTTTAGGCTCCGAATTAAAATAATGGAATTCATAACAGCACCAAAAAGAAAATAAGTAAGAAAGTTGCATTCGGGCGCTATTATTATTATTTTGATAAATTTCGATATTTTTTAATTTCTGTGGTGGGTGCGAGTGGGGATAGGGGGTCGTCACCGAAATGTTGTACCGATCTTTAAAGGAGGTGACCAGTTTTCTACCCTCCAAATTTGGTAACTCATGCTTAAAAACTGTGAGAGATATAGGCATTCCCGGGCAACATATCGATATTTGGGGGGTCACCAGCTGTCTACGTACCAAATTTGATGACTCTATCTTACAAATTGTTGGAAATATAGACGTGTCATCGATTGGAGCTGCCACATATATCTGATTACGGGGGCGGGAGAGGACTTTACCAATATTGATTTTTATTTTTTGTTTGGGGGAGCATTCCAGTTAAAATATTAAATATATCCCAAATTTAATTACAACAGCTCCACAAAACTGTGAATAAAGCATATCCGATTTTTAAAATGGGGGCGCTGGTTCACATTCTAGTGGGCGTGGCCGGGATATAAGGTATTAATCTTTAGGGTAGGTCTACGTATCAATTTACAATCGGCATTAAAATTGTGCAAATGTACCCGGCACTTATCGATTCGAGCTATCGGTATATCGGTTTTTCTGATTTTTAAGGCAAGAGGTGGTGGGGCTAACAAAATATATATGCGATATTATAATTATATAGGCATATCCGATTTGTAAGGGCGGGGCCTCTGGAGGGCGTTCTAGTGGATTTGGCCTTGATATAAAGGGTGCAATCTGTGGGGAAGGTCATCAGCTATCTTCGTTCCAAGCTTGGTGACTCTAACTTTAAAATGGTGGACTTTGTCGATTAACGGCACAAAACCAGTATACTATTTTCACTTCGTGAACGAGTATAAAAACAATGCCATTAAATGTAGATCTCAACATTAACACGTGTTTACAGTAAAGAAAAAATGATTAGCATTTTAGCCACCATTTAACAAGTTAGTTGAATTCTTAATCATATTGATTTTAATAATTTAACAAATAGCCTTGCCACGCCCACTCACGCTCCGAAACACTTTTAGCATGACCTCCCTTAATTTTTATTATGTTTCTATTGTACTCTCTCATTTTTATTAAGCTACAGTAATTTCCTTATGCTTATGCTTAAGTGCTAACCTTTTAAAAAAAAACATGCATACATTTTGTTTTGTAGTTTTCTATTTTCAGCAAGCAGTTGTATTCAGTAGACTAAGCGCACGTGTACAAAAAGCTAACGCCGTACGATTTAAAAGCAGTATTAAACAAGCAGTTTCAAACAAACAGTTTTAACAGGATCTGCTTGTCTATGGGTTATTTATACACTGTTTGCTTGGCGCTTAAATTCAAATATAAGATCGAATATAATTGAAAATGTATGTGTATTAAACGTACTAAATCGATATGTTTCAAAACATATTTTATGTATGTTAAAAAAATGTTGTTTATATTTGAAAATATCTTTGCCTTTCAGTCCAACGTTTTACTTTAATTCAATTTTATATTTTTTAAAAAATTACTTTAGCTGCTGCTGTTGCGTTGATCTTTTCATTTGCTGCTCCAAAAGTGGCTGCTGCTCATAAAGGATTGGCAGAGTCGGGCAAAACAGTTACAGCTTCCGTGGTTGCCGCCCCAATATTTGCGCATACGACTTTCATGCTCGGTATAGACGTCCTCGTCCAGCCTCTCCCCTCATCCAAGAGATGGTGATCCCGCTCCAGCGTCACGGGAAAATCATATTCAAAATTACTGGGCATGCGCCGCTGCAGGGAGCCAAAGTAGGCGGCATGTGGTCCGCCGCCCAGCTTGGCGTAGGAATCGCGTCCGTTCTTCGCCTCGAAGAGATTGTAGCCGAGGTGGGGCGGCGTCTGCTGGAAGGAGCGCATGCTGCCAAAGTGCTCGACGGGTAGCTGCTTCAGCGGCTGGTAGGGCTGCGGCAGCTGGGGAGTGCTGCTCGAGATGAACTTGTTGGTCACGTTCCGTATCAGGTTCGACTTCAGATCGTTGCAGTCGGCGGCGGTCAACTTAACGGCGGGCAGACGCTGCTTGGAGAATGATTTGGAAATGGTGTTCAGCTCCTTGTCAAACAGGAGCTGGGTGTTCTGCTCGAGCATATATTCCCAGCACTTGAACTGCTCCTCGGACAGCACCGATTCCGTCTCGTCGAGCATCTCCAGCTGCTGCTCCTCCTGCAAGACGCGCGCATGCGCCAATATGAACTCATCCTTGGCCACGGCCTCTTGGCCGCTGTTCTTGTCGGAATCCTTGCCCAACAGATCCGGATTGCTCTGGCCACTAGGCGAGGAGCGGCCGGCCAGCAGCTCCTGCTCCACGTTGCGGTGCCGACACGCATTACTGCGATCGCAACAGGTGCGCTTGCTTACCGATAAGCTCGCTGGTTGCGGGGCGATCAGGGCGGGTTTCCGGCGCACGCTCTGCTTCAGCTCGCGTATCAGATGATCGACATCGGTGCCCAGATGACTGAACCGCACCACAATCACACTGAGGTTCGCTGCGGCTCCAAAACTTTGGGCAATCTCCAGCAGCCGCTTGGCCGCCAGCAGTGCATTCTCTTCCTTGCGCATCTCCCGCGCCGCGCGTCCAATGTCCATCACAGACCACAGATGGTCGTTGCCCAGCACCAGGTACTCATCATCGTTGCCCAGAGTTATCTGCCGGAGTGAGAAAGAGCAATGAAAATCACAAACAATTAATACATCAATATTAGATTGAATGAAATCTTAATATATAAACATATGTATGCATATATATAAATATTTATAGGACTAGCACAGTTTTTAGTTATTCATAGCAAAATTAAAGCTAAAGAGTCCCTAAGATATCATAAATATATATTTAAAGAAAGTTAAAGATAACTTAGTATTTAGATTTTATTAAAAACTACAAAGAAAACGAATTAGTTAGAAAACTATTTTTAGAGGATTTTTATAATTTTTAGGTTCAAAACACAGCAGTTAATGGTCATTTTCAGCTTTGTTAGAATTAGAGGATTGTATGAAAAAATAAATCAAAATAAAAAAGTATTTGAATTATTTAAATATTAATACAATTTGTAATACAGCTCAGTATTAAGAGGTTTTTATCAGAAACTTTAAAACTGTTTCACTCAATATCTCTATGACGCATATTTGAGTTAAAATAAAATTGAAATTAGAATTTTTAAGACAAGAATAATTTGAAATTGCTGTTTTCTTAGTTAATAACATCTTGATAGATAAATCAAGATAAAAATGAATCGACTAAATTAATATATTTTCACTGTTCTATTTATACAATTTTTAGCTGAAACTTCAGCTTGTTTTAGCGGATTTTTTTTTTAAAAATGTAGCTGACAAAACTTGTGGCCTCACCTCTAAAAGTTCCGGATCGGGCAGCGTCTGAGCCTTGTAGCTCGCCGCAGGTGGCCGCCGGCTCGGTGAGTCGCAGGTGGGTGGTGCGTCGCACCAGATACGCCTGGAAGTGGCCCAAGTGAGCGAGGCGCAGGACATACCGCTTGGACTTGAGGGCGCGCCCCTTAATGGGCAGCCGCAGCAGGTGGAGGAGGGTGGCACTGCGCAGGCAGCTGTCGCTTTGTCGCTGCGCCGCCAGCAACGTGTACTTCAGATAATCGTTCAGTGGCGACTCCGTCAGCGTCTGCTCCTGCCGCAGCAGGCCGGGCACCAGCTGGGCCATTTGCTGTGCACATCGCGCGTCCGTTTCCGTCTCCGATTCGAACATGCCGAGGAGCGCTTCGTCGGCGCCGTTGAACTGGGCCGAGCGGAGCTGGCTAACCAGTAGCTTGCGGCGCTCGCCCGGCGTCTCGGCAAATCCCAGCGACCAGGCGGTTGTCTTGGCCCTGTGCTGCATTGATTTGGCCGTTGGCAGCGCTGCCCGATTGTTGCCGGACACATCGATCAGGCTCCAGACGCGCTGGCTCTGCGTCTGGCAGGTTTTCAGCTGCTGCTCGTCCACCTGCAGCTGCAGATTGCCGGACAGGTCCAAGTACTTGAGATTGCGCGACGGCACCAGCGACACCAGATTGATCCGATCCAGGTGATTGTGCGCCAAATCGAGTATCCGCAGCCGGCTGAGCCTGGCCAGCTGTGGCGTGCTCAGCAGCAGATTGTTGCAGCAGCGCAGCACCTGCAGCTGGCTTAGGCTGGCCACCTGCTCGGGCAGCTGCTGCAGCATGTTGCCCGAGAGCACCAGCACCTCCAGCTCGGGCCAGTGGCGCACACACTCCGCGGGCAACAGACCCAGCCGATTGTGGGCGAGCCGCAGCACGCGCAATCGGCCCGCATGCAACAGTGGCTCAAAGATATTGTCGCCCAGCTGATTGGCCGTCAGGCTGAGCTCCTCCAGCGCCGCACCGTTGTTCTGCTCGTAGCGGGGCAACTGGGACAAACGATTGCAGGAAGCATTCAACACTGTCAGCTGCCCGTGGGTCACGGCAAAGAAATTATCCGGCAGCCGCTGCAGCTCGTTGCTCTCCAGTCGCAGCGACCGAACGCTGCCGAACGCATCCGGCAGATAGTCGAGCTGCTGCAGCGCATTGAAGGACAGATCCAGCGAGCGCAGACAGCCAATGTGATAGTTACGCAGCAGCTCCCTAACGTGGCTCAGATGGTTGTGGCCGGCGCTGATCGCGCCCAGAGCCACACAGCCACCAATCCACGCGGGCAGAGCACTGAAGTAGTTGTGCGAGATGTCCAGCTGCAGCAGCTTCAGCGGCACGCACTTCGATATCGAGATGCTCTGCAGACCTAATCCAAGTAGAGCAAATAATACTGAATAAATAAATAAATAAGCAACTAATCGAATAATTAATTAAGACTAATTTTTTAGATTTTATTTTTGAATAATGATAATATTATTAATAATAATAACAATAATAATAGTAATAATAATAATTATCAATTATAACCGACTGTTTAATACTCATTCACAGTATATTAACAGATTGCAAAAGTCGAAAAAGTTAGTTTTAATAGAGTTTGCGATATTTTGGAAAAATATAGATTTTTGTCCAGCCATATCTTATATGTATTTTCACTGTTCTCAAAGAGATGTAAATGGAGCATTTGAATAGAGTTGAATAAAAATTGCGTTCATGCGGACGGACAGCAAGGCGGACGATTGTATAAACCCAATAACAAGTTCTAAAACGAATATAAAAAATACAATTTTTGTAGAAAACTCTATAACTCGCACACAAATAAATAATTAATGCTAAATTGTTATTTTCGCTACGCTTTTTGCTAGTTCAAGCCCGTCCCGTAATACTTACAGTTGTGATCCGCTATAAAGTGTCTGCAGATTTGGTGCCATTTATGATGAGCTCAATTAGCTTGTTTCGACTGCATTTTAATATTTCCAACTGTGCCAATGTGCTTAGATCCAAGACTTCCATTTCGTTTTCGCACACCTCCAACTGGGTCAAGTACTTTAAAGTGACAAGAGAGATTAGGTTAGTTCGATATACTTACTTGCATGAACATAGATGGCATTGTGTGATCTATGCTTACATTGTAATTGCCAATTAAAATGCTGCCGCACAGTTGGTTGCCCCGAAGGCTGAGCTTCTTCAGGGGAGGGCTGTCATTTGGACTGTCTTCTGGGTTTTGACCATTGATGGAGCCGCGTTTTATGGCCAGTTCAGAGGTGGAGTTGTTGTTGTCGGTTTTAATGTTTTTGTTGCTGCCGCTATTCTGGTTGTTCTTGTTATTGTTGCTGTTGTTGTTGTTGTTGTTGTTCTTGTTTTCGCTTCCATTGCTGGCCGAAACTTTTAATTTCGATTTGTTTAGCTCAGTCGTTTTCTTTACGGCCTTAAGCATTGTTTGTCTAACCCACGACGCTGGTTGCGGAGCGGCGGAGGGGTCCGAATGTTAACAACTTACCACACTGCATGCATGAACAAACACGCCGGAGCCAAAGAAAAGGCCAAGAAACAGACACTAACTGCAAGCAACAGCAACGAATTCGAATAATTATAAATAATATTAAATATAACATTTTAAAACAAAACATCGTTATTTTGTATTATTACATTTAAATTATAGCAATTTCCATAAATAATTATTATTTATTTATTATTATTTTTTTATTTCCTAATATTGTGGTATTTCAAAAACTCGAGTCTTCTTTTAGTACAACAATCTACACCGGATCCAGGTCTATGCACAACTGAAGACTACTTGCCGTTACGACGAGCCAAAACTGTTACGCTTGAGAAACCCCCACGGTTGCTACTACGCCCTCCCCTCCCCCTCACTTAGCCTGTGCTCATATGTTTTCAATGGGTTCGTTGCAATACGAATATATTTCTAAGCCGCTTTTGTATTGTGAGTGTGCCATACGAGATTTCTGGCGCAATCATTATTTCTTGTAAGCGTACTACAGTACATACTCAATATGATGAACTTGAACTTTTTGTTGAAAAAAGTAAGAATCAAGAGGTAAATGTGGATTCTGCTCAAGTTTTGCATTTACTAGTCGCTCAAATTTAACTATTTAATATTAACCGAACATTTGTACCGCATAGGGTATACAACAAAAGAAACACTGATAAAAGCTTAACACACACGATTGAAATTTATCGCTTTTGAACATACGCGCACCCACACGCGAAGGACATGATCGATCGATTTGGCAGTCGCGCACAGAAACTAAATCATCTCATCAAAGCCACGCTTACGCAAAGCCAGTATTCTAATTAATATAATGGCAGCTAAGAGCACACACTTATTGTAACTCCTTCACACACACCATCCCTATCGCTGTTTGTTTCTCTTTCTCTTTCAAAGTTGCAGCCTGCACTACAACCATATGAGGGGACCAGAAGCATGTCTCTTTGAATGAATGCCATCACTTCAAGTACATATGTATGTATGTTTTTCCAGTATTTTGCGTTCTTATTTTAATGAACTTTTTGCAAGTAAAACAAGCAGCCAAAGCAAATTCTTAGAGCGTTCCATTTAGACAGTTTCCTCTGTACTTTAAAAATGGGCGCTCACAAAAATGATTGTTCGCTTTTCGACATGCATGTATGTATGTATGTGTGTATATCGAGTCTGCACTCTAAATAGAGTTTATTTTATGCTTAGCACACCATTCCACAATAATCTGGAGTATGCTTCTCACAAAAAAGTGGGGAAGTTGTTGCAAGATCTATACTCACCACGCGCTAGTTGTTTGATAATAGAAATGTATAGGTACGGTGTTTATATGTGGAGTTAAGCACATAACTTTATAACAGTGAATGGAACAGCGGCTGATTTTAACAAGACGATAACGATATCTATAGCTTTTCAAGGTGCAATGTTATAGTTGACTGAGAATGAACGATAGGGATAAAAAAGCATTTGTTTGTGTAGCTTTGTGTATTTTTTTACACGAATTTAAGAAACAATTTGTTTTTATTTTTCACTGAAATATAATAATCGTTTGTCATGCACTTACGCATTGGCAGAAACTCTTGTAATAATGTATTTCATATCATTTCATTTCAATATTTTTTCTTTCTGGTTGTTATTTTACTTATTCTTTCTTTTTTTAGTAAGTTTTTGTTTCCATAAAAAAGGTAACAACGTTTTTACATAATGAAAAAAAAAGATTCTAACTGTGGATGTAGTTTGGCGTAAAAACTGTCATTATATAAATCTCAACTTTGCCATATACTACATATAGTTATATATTTATACGTATTGTATTTGCATTACTTGTGGCCAAGTAGGAGGATATATATATAAATGTATATATTTAAAGGAAAAATAAAGTAACGTGTTTTATACATAATTTACGCCATATTCAATTACGTGTAGGGTGTATGTGTGTGTTTGTGTGTGTGTATATATATATATATATATATCGTAATCTATTTATAATACAATGTAAAACCCAATGCTTAAATCTGTTTAAACAAGGTAGCAGCAAAAATAAATAATTACTAGTTAGAAAAATTAATTAGTTTTAATTATAATTATTATTTAACGTTAACTAAGCACATGCTCTCTCAAAACTCAACACGGCGCCTCCCTCACGTTGGAGTTTGAGTTTTATTGTGTATGTGTGTGTGTGTGAGCGTCATCCAGAGCGATAGAGAGAGCTGTGTGTGTATGTGTATGTGTGTGCTACACTACGCTCATATTGTTTATACACATTGGTATGGTATTTGCTAACATTTTTATTGTAATGCTACATTTTTTGTTTTGCTTGCTTGTTTTTATCTTTGCTTATTTATTTCATTTTGCGCTTATTATAGTTTTTTATTTTTATTTTATTGTTTTCGTACATTACGCATGCATTTACAAAAAGATGCCTGTTACGTCACAAAACACGCACACAACGTGTGCGCTACAATTGCGCGAAGTCCTTCGATTTTTTAACATCTCGTTTGTTTTGTATTTTTGCGGATTTTCTTAGCTCAATTCAATTTGTTGTTAGTTGCTACATTTGTCAGCTGTTTCTATTGTTGTCTATTGCCCGTGCTTTTTGCTTTTCTGTATACTTAATTGGTAAAAATATTCATATAAGGGCGGGCATTATACATAGACATAGTATTTTTAATATATAACTACAGTTACTATCTGCATAATTCGCCTGTGTGGTGTGCACAAGTTTGTTAATTATTATAATTATATGTATCATTTTTTTTTTTGAGTTTTTCTGTTTTGTTTTCATTTGTTTTTGTTATAGGCTTGATCTGGCTAACGCAATTTGCATAAATTGGCTTAAACAACTAAGAGACGTGGCTAAGGCGTGAAATTTGATTTCCGCACATTTACAAACATTTTTAAATCTTTAATTGTGTAAGTAGTTAATAATTATAATATGTGTTAATTATATATATATATATATATATATATAATGTGTGTGTCTGTGTATTAATTATATATAGATGCATCATATATATGTGTGTGTGTATATGTATTATACAAGTCCTATTTGCCCATGCTGGCCATGGCCGCCACCGCTGCCGTTGGCGTTGTCGACGTCGCCGCGTTTTTTAGCATGTTGCTCACATCCTTGTGTTCGACGTTGGAGGCGTCGATGCTGCCGGTGTTGGGATTGGTAGACGTGCTGTAGTCCAGCTTATAGTTGGCGCTGCGCGTCACATCCTCCATGGACGCCTCCTGGCAGTCGCGGCCGCTGTGCGTCTGTGAACCGCAATTGTAGCAGGAGATGATCTTCTGGGCCACAGCGCTGCTCGCCCCGGTTATGGGGCAAACGCTGAGCGTGCTGTACGGCGTCGTTGCACCCGTCGCGACCAGCAATTGTTGCTGCTGCTGCTGTTGAGACACTGGCGCTGACGTTTGCACGGCGACCGCGTTTGTGCTGACCACTGCCGTCGCCGTGTTGCGGCCCATTTGCGCCGCCGTGACAGCTGTGGGCGCGGCTGTGACGGGCACCGGCGGGTAGGCGAGGCCACCATGGTAGGCCTGGTAGAGCAGTTCACCATTGTGCGGCGGCGGCGGCAACGGGAAACGAAAGGAATTGTGCAGCGCATGCGGCGGCGGTACATGATGTGGCTTTATTAACGACTGCGGTCCCCGACCGCTTGGCGGAGGATATGAATATGTGGCATTATAAGCTGTGATTGTTGGCGGTGGTTGTTGTTGCTGTTGCTGTTGCTGTTGCTGCTGCTGTTGCTGTTGCTGCTGCTGCTGCTGCTGTTGTTGTTGTTGTGGCTGCAGCAGCACTGTTGTCGCAGGCGTACTCACTGCAGACGGACTTATGAGCAGCGATTGCTGCTGCTGTTGCAAGGTCTGAGCTTCGCTGGGATTGCTCGTCGCATAAATCTGCTGATAGCTCTTTTCCACACCATTGCGCCCATTGAGACGCTGCTGCAGGCTAAGCTGCTGCTGCTGCTTGTTGCTAAGATGATGCTTCTGCTGCTGTTGATAACTTATACCCACTGTATGGTTGCCTAGTGTGGGCGTGGGCGTTTCTGGTGGCGTTGTCTCGCCACACGAACCATTCGAGCAGCCCGATTCACTGCTGGTCGTCGCAGCACTTTTGCTAGAATTCATGCGCGCGGAACCGCTGCCATCATCATTTATATGCATACTGTGCATCGTCTGGGCAAGTGTGCTCGGTTTGATAAAGTTGTTCATCTGATAATGTGGCTGCTGCTGCTGTTGCTGTGGCTCTTGACTCACCGGCGACTGCTGCTGCTGCTGTTGCTGGTGCGCGTAGGCATTCGCATTGATACGCTGATGTGTCACACGGGGATAACTCGCGTTGCGTATAATACTGGACAGGCTGCCTCCGCCGCCCTCGCCGATGTTCTGCAAATTAGAGACAAGATCGATATACAAACTAACGTTAAGCAAAGATTTACAAATTGAGCGTAGAATATAGCTTATATATATGGTTATACATATATATTCCATAAGACTAGAAGGCATTTTAAAGGTTAACTTAACGAGCCAAGGCTCCAAGTTGACTTTCTTGGACTCACCTCGTCGTAGTGTTGCTTGACATGCTGCGACGTTAAATTCGCGTCCACGCTACCAACGGACGTTGACGTTGGCGTTGGCGGCGGTGGCGTTGTCTCCACAGAGGGGCGACGCGTATTTTTGACGCCGCCCGGCAGACGCTGCGGCAAGCTGCGCAGCTGTTGCTGCTGTTGCTGCACTGGAGCGCTGGTACCGCGTTCACGCTGTGGACTGGTGGTGCGACTACTCGATGGCGACGACTGCTGGCTGCTTAGCATGGGCGAGCTGGCTTGTGGCGGCACCTGATGATCCAGGCTCTGTGGTTGCGGCTGCTGCTGCGGCACCGGATATATGCTGCGTCTGGGCCAAACACTGGCCGCCGCTATGGCATTTGTGTCCGCTGGAATGGTGATGTTGGATTGCATCAAATGTTGCATGCCCTCGACTTCAGAGCCGGGCATTAGCTGCAATTGCTATGGGAAATCAAAAGTCAATTCACATTTATATAACTGACTAAAGAGTAAAGCAAGGCAAGTGTTTTTTATAAACGTTATTCGCTTACCTTGGTCCAAGGTTGCGTATACATCAACGGCGTTGTCACCTGCTGCGTTGGCACCACTTGTATAATGGCATGATGAAAAGGCTGCTGCTGCTGCTGCTGATGCAGCAAATGCTGTTGATGCGACGACTGTGGTTGTGGCTGTGGCTGTTGCTGCAGATGCTGCTGTTGTTGTTGCTGCTGCTGTTGTTGTTGTTGCTGTTGATGGCTTAACATTTGTGTTGACTCATCTGCCATACGCTTGATCTCCTTGATCTTGGTCAGTATTTCGCCGCATTTGGTGTTCTGATGGTAGGAGAAGACCGGATGTTTGGCCGCCATCGTATAGACGAGCAACAGTTCCAGGATCGTGTCCTGATCGTTGATGCTGGCAAAGTCACGCTCACCCCAACATTCGAGAGTGCGAAAGATTTCCGTAACACAATTGCGATTGCAGGCGCGTATGAGCGCCAAATAGAGCGCCATCTTGCGGCGAATCTTCTTATCGGTCGGCTCACCTTTTTGGCAATTCTGCATATCGGCTGCCAGATCCTGCGGATTATTGGCGCGCAACTCCATGCCGCGCAACTCGGGCGAATCACGCCGTCCAAGCTCCTCTAGGCAGGTGCCCAGAAAACGCAGCTCGAACGGCAAACACGCCTCGAACAGAGAACACATGGTATCGATTCGATTATAGCTCTCCAGAGTCTTGAACCACTGCAGCACGTCTTTGGGACAAATCATTTCCAATGTTTGTGTGGCTGGCACGCACGCATCTACAACTAAAGTTGGGCCTGGAGTATTTTCTATGTGTGTATGTGTATGTGTGTGCGTGTTTGTGTTTGGTGTCTCTGTGATGTGTATTTGTGTTTATGTGTGTGTTTGTGTAAGTATGTGTGTGTTTGTGTAAGTATGTGTGTGTGGTGTGTGTGTGTTTAGTGGCTGCTGCTCTAGTTACGTGTGGTGGGTGCAAAAACCACAACAACAACTATAATAACAACAAGAACAACAACAACAATATGTCGCTTTGTATTTGAGCAGAGCAGCTGCTGTTGCTCCTCCACTCGCTTGTTCTGCTTTTGCTCGTTGCTTCGGCGGCAGCTAATTAACTTTTACGCACGTTTTTTTCTTTGCTCTCTCCTTTCCGATTTTATTTAGCGTTTTGCTTTTTATTTAGTTCACTTTTGCGTTGCTTCACAAAGAAAACGACGACTGCTGCTGCTGCTGCTGCCCACTGCTAGTTGTCGCATACATTTGCGGGCGCTGCTGCACCAATGTGGCCAGAGAGACTCCACACACGAAATCTACTCGCTGCTGCTCGACGGATTTGACTCGTCGCTGCCACAGAATGCTGTGGCTGCTGCTTACTTGCATGTAGTAGACTCTTTTCTCTATTTACTTTGAACGCGCACATCCACTGTTTATTATTTATGCCTTTAGCACAGTTTCCTCAATTCATTATTTGTTTATTTTATGCCCTTTTTTTTGTTACATTTGCGCACTTTACATTTTTCGCTTTGCGGAAATTTTCAGCTTTCTGCTCCCAAGTATAATGCAACTAGATAGGGTTGTTGATATATTGCAAAAGGTATATCGATAGGCGATACTTAACTATCGATATGCTATTGTGAATAGGTGTGCTCTACATTAATATCTTTAAAAAAAAAAGTTAGTTATACTACAATTAGCCAAGTATGTATGCATTTAATAAAAGCTTACGTATATATATGGCGCCTACAAAATTATAATTAATGTTGAATATCGATTAACTACATATTTGACTTACTCGCTTAACAACACTCACAACGCACACTTCACAGCACATAAAATTCGAGCTTGTGAAACGATAGTTGTGGAGCGTAAAATATTCACGGGAAAATACCGTATTAATTTTGTAGATTTATTTGTTATGTTTGTTGTTATTATTTATACAATTAGTGACAGTGATAATGCAATTTGGAAAATTAATTTTATTATGGTTATTAATTCATTCATTTCTCATCATCTATGTAATATTTATATTAATAAAAAGCAAATGCTTAGAAACCATCTTCATCGTCTTCGGCCATCTCCTTGGCCAACTCCAGGTCCTGTTGCTCACGTTCACGTCGCTCCTCGGCGCTCTCCAGGTCCTTGCCATAGGATTTGGGTGGATAACGCATGGCCTTGACGCTCTGATTGTGCAAATTCAGGCAGAACGAGATGCGCTCATGGAACGCCAACTGTGGCTCGCGTGTGCTGTAAATATCGGTGCTTTCCTTGCTACGCATATAGTTCTGGGCCGGATCCAGGGTCGCTTCGATCACACCATCACGTATAGCCTTGGATACGATGAATTCGGCATCCTCCGCCGAGTCCAGCATCAGGCGCTTGGCTATATCCTTGGGCGAAATGCGTGAATACGACAGCCCAATGGAACGTATGGCCGTCTTGATCACGTTGTGGCGCAGACGTATGATCAGCGTGAATGTGTGATCCATCTGGAATTTGGGCCCGAACTGCGACACAACATCTCCAAAGCGCTTAAGATTACCCAGCCGCACAGCCTGCGTCAGCTGGAAATACGGCCCGAGGGACTGGCGCAAGCCCGCCTGGCGAAACACCACACGTTCCGGGATGTTGCCCAGCAACAGCTCCACGACAATGATCAGTTTCTGCACTGTCTGACGGAATCCGATGGCGGCATGTTGGGGCGACTTGCGCAGCGCCTGCACCAGATGCTTGTGGGCATCGCTGTACTCCAGCTTGGCGGCCTTGATGCGACCCAAATAGTAGAGAAAGCGCGCCCACTCATTGTTGCTGGCCGATTCCGGGTACACGGACTTCTTCACCAGTTTGTCGGCTTGGTCGTATAGCGCATAGTGCAGATAGTTGCGCAACAGGCAGTTAAGCAGCACCGCCTGCCCCTCGAAATCATTCCGCAACGTCGCGGTGCGCAGGCGGGCGTGCAGGAAGGCGCGAATGCCCTCCAGTCCGTTGTTTAGCTCGGCAACACGGGAGTAGTAGAAATATGACTTGGCACCAATTAAATCCAATGTGCGACGATTTTGTATGGATATCTTGGACATAAGGGCTTCGGAGCAGCTGCCCGAGCGCTTCAAATCTCCGGCATCGATCAGTTTGACCAGCAACAACAGATAGAAATAGGCGTCCACCTCAGCAATGGGCGCTTTTGTGGCCACCTGCTTCTTGACCACATCGGGCAACTCGACAGCATCCTTCTCCAGTGGGGGCGTCAGCGCCAAGGCTGCCTCTCTTTCTGTGCCAACTGGGTAAATGCTCTGCGCCAAGTTGCGGAAGACGACGCCGTTCAATTTGCGTCGTGTGTTGGGCAAATTGCGCAGAACGCGCAAAATAAAGCTGCAATTAGGGATATGTTTTTTATAATAAGTTGAAATGAATTGCGTTTTTTCACTTACCGCGACTCCTTTGAGGCTACTGATTTTTCAATTTGACGGATTTGCTCGCGAATTTCCTGAACAGCAGCGAGATCTTGATTTTTCTTCTCGTCCGCCAGAGTCTCGGCTGTGGCGTCTACGTCCATTTCTACTTCTTGTGTAACGACATCAGCAGCATTTGTCATTTTTAAAGCACTTGCAATTTGCGTTCAATTACTGTTCGATGTTTAAATAACTATTTTCTCTGAAATCGGCATACAAAATTGCCAAGTAATGCCAGGCTCTAGAGATGGTAGATAACTTCGATATACACAGTACACCGTAGCGTTGTATCGTATCGTTCTGAACAAGTTCGGTTGAAATGTGAATGAATGAACTAGAAATTAGTTAAGCATTTTGTTTCAGTTTAATACATTTATGTAGCTTTAACATAAGTAGCAAATCAAATCTTTCATTCCACATTCAAAAATAGCCGATGTTCATAATGTTGCAACATACCGATAACAGTGAATTAAACAGACAATAATCAATACCTAGCAAACCTAATCATCAGTTTTCGCCCAGTGTGCGCTATGTTAACTTAAAACTTCCACAAGCAACTATTAGCAACATTTTGTCTTTTACAGCACTCATTTCTCAGATGTCCACAAACAACTTTTAACAGGGCCACATTATTTTTTTACAGCGCCGCTCATCAGCTGTTTTTCCATTGAGCGATGATCCAATGGCATAATAATATAAAACTAATGAATAAAAATCAACTTTAAATACCTAAATACATAAAAATAAATATGCTACGTTGCAGGCATGTTTTCCGCCAGCTGCAGGCACCAGTGCAGCGTGCGTACTCCGCCGGCTCGGATTCGGATGATAAACATCCTATACGGCGTACTTTTCGATTGCTCGGCCAGGATATGCGTAAGATCAAGGAGTTCTTTGTGCCCAAAGAGGAGCAGTACACGGATGAGGAGCAGCCACAGCCCATTGCAACGCGAAACAAATTCAAATTTAACGGCGATAAAGGCGCCATCGACGAATTCCAGACGCACTGCGATGTCCTAGTCATTGGCGGCGGAGGCATCGGCAGCTCCATAGCCTACTGGCTTAAGCATAAGGCGCGCGATGGCCTCAACGTGGTGGTGGTCGAAAAGGACGAAAAGGTGTGCCATATATATGCTCTTCAAGAAGAGTTGAAAATGTATTCAACATTTCACATAAAATTTCCAGTACACGAAATCTTCCACAGGTGTGTCCAGTGCCGGCCTGTCGCAGCATTTCTCACTGCCGGAGAACATACAAATGTCGCTGTTCGGCGCCGAGTTTGTGCGTGAGGCGACTGAACACTTTGGCACCGATATACCTCTCAACTATACGCCCCACGGGCAACTGGTGCTGGCCAGCGCTGCGGACGCGGAGACACTGCAGCAAACGTCGCAGCTACAGAACGAGCTAGGCGCACGCAACGAGCTACTGACGGCGACACGTTTGGCCGTCAAGTTTCCCTGGTTGAATACCACGGGCGTGGCACTGGGCTGCCTGGGTCTGGAGCGCGAAGGCTGGTTCGATCCTTGGGCGCTGTTGAGCAACTTTAGGCGCGCGGCCAGCGGTTATGGCGCCCATTTTGTGCACGGTGAAGTCGTCGATTTTCTGTACCAAAGCAATGAGGATATTATTGTGACGGGCTCCGACGTGGGCAGCTACCAGAGCCTGCACCAGGCTGTTGTCCAACTAACCGACGGCGAGAAACGCACAATAAAATTTGCGCTGTGCGTCATCGCAGCGGGTGCAAACAGTGGAGACGTGGCACGCCTAGCCCGAATTGGCCGTGGTCCGGGTGTGCTGCGCGTGCCATTGCCCATCGATAGGCGCAAGCGTTATATGTTCAAGATCAGCACACAGGCGCAGAATGCGCCGAGCATGGCAATGCCAATGTTATTGGATACGACGGGCATGTTTTTGCGGCGACAGGGCTTGGGCGGGCACTACGTGTGCGGACACAACGCACGACCGGACGAGGATCCCAACAGCGACAACCTGGAGATAGACGCGACATATTTCGATGCGAATATTAAGCCCGCACTAGTCGAACGTGTGCCCTCCTTTGCCACTGCTGAGGTGGTTAATAGCCTGGCCGGTTTTTACGACTACAACGTGTACGATGAGAACGGGATCATGGGCCCACATCCTTACTATCACAATCTGTATATTGCCAGCGGTTTTAGCGGACAGGGCATTCAGCAAGCGCCGGCTGTGGGTCGAGCCATCTCCGAGCTGATAATGGACGGCCAGTTTCGGACCTTAGATTTGTCGCGTTTAAGTTTTGACAGGCTGATTGTGGACAAGCCCATGTACGAGTTCAACGCCTTAAATTAAATTTAATTTATTATGGTTGTTCTTCCAAAGTGCAACAAACAGAAAAAATTTAGCTAATAAAGACCAAAATGCGGTGCAGTTCTTATTTAAATTGACCTGGAGTCGGGCCGAAGAGTCCGCCACCTTGTTTGCTGGCCGCACGCGAAGGTGCAAAGCCCAAAAGCTTCTGGATGTTCTGGCGTATGGACATTGTGCATAGGATGTACAGAAAGATGAAGGAACAGTCGGTATAATCATCGCCAGACAAATTGCGATGGCTCAGGCCCTGTATCCAGGAGATAGGTGTGAAGGGCAATTGCGCCACGACGCGTCCGTCAAATATACTGTTGAACATGCTGAGTAGAGCCGTAAACGCAAAGCCCGTGGCAAACATGGACTTCATCTTGACCAGCGACAGGTCGCGATTGTTGTTCTTCAGTTTCTCTTCGTAACGTTCGATTTTCTTTTTAACCGATTTATCCAATGAATCGCCGTGTGTCTCCTTACGCCGCTCTACTGAATAACCAGTCGTGGGATTTAAAAAATGCTTTAGAAAATGAATATTCATCACTTACATTTCTTGCTCTGTTTATCGACCTCTGTCTTCAACCTCTGATATTTCTCCGTGCGGTAGACCAGCACCCAGGTGAGCCCTAGAATAGAATACGTGTACATTAACATTTTTGAATGGCACGTTTCGCTTGGTTTCCTCTTTCATACATACCTTCGCCCAAAAATGCCGTGCATATTGATATAAATACAATTAAAAAAGTGTCAGACCACATTTTTTGCCCTTTTTCCAAGTAAAAATATTAATTAATTGGAGAGCGATAAGTATTGCTTCGACCGACTTAATTTTATCGAAATACATCTGTGTAGGGTATCGAAAGTTCCCAAACGATACTTCCAGGTGTAAAACGAGTATTTTTGGTCGCGTATATTTAAATGCGAAACTCCTATTTTGCAAACATTTATGGAATAGGTTTTTCTAATTTTACAGACTGTTTAAGAGTTTAAAACATTGTAATTAAGAATTAGCCAGCAGTGTTTAGGAAAACTTCACTAGGATAATTGAAGATAATTTTACAAAACTAACTACATAAATAAAAATACATAGATGATATATGTAATATTCATAGTCCTTCCCAGCAATCATATTAGTATGTGCACTGTGCAGTATACAAAATGTCTAAATAAAGAGATTTAGTTAAATTTTGGCATTGTCACAAGCTTTGCCTTCTGTTATTTAGTTATATTTAAGTTCTTTAAAATTCAATTAGTTACAATAATTCAGTTAATTAATTTGCATTTGACGTTTAAATATATATAAATATATATATATAGTAATGTATGTATAGGCGAATTTAAACACTTGCGGCTAGAGTTTTAGGACTCCGGACAGAGAGACAAATCCGTGTGTGTCGCAATCGCCGCGTTATTGACTGACGCCTGATGTTGTGGTTGTTGATGCTGTTGTTGCGCTGTAAAAAGCTACATTTGGGAAAGAAATCAAATCAAGTTATGCATGTAGATATAAAACAGCAAATAGAGAAGGGGTGAGGGGTAGGGGGAAAGAAAGAAATTGAAATCTCATTGTTAGGCTTTTTTGTTCCAAGTCTAAATAAAAAAATATTCAATTTGAAGTTCAGTTTTAGACTTCAAGTTGAATATTTCAACTCAGAACATTCCAAAAATGACAAAAATAAAAATGTTAGGCTTCCACGAGAATCTCATGAAATGAATTGTAGCTGTATTTGCATGCTACTTTTCCTTTCTCTTTTCTTTTGTTGTTTCTTGTTTTAAGATGTCGCATTGACTTCCATTTGTTTTGTTTTATTTCGCTTGTTCACTGTTTTTTGTTGTTACTGTTTTTAGTAACGCCGTCGCTCCCGATCGCGACTGCGCGTACGTCGACGTTCGTTGGAGCGATTGCGGCGATTGTCCCGCTGACGTTCGCGATCCTTTTCACGTTCACGCTCCTTAATGCGCTCCTCGCGCTCCTTAATACGCTGTTTGTGTTCCTCGATGCGCTTTTGACGGAACGCCTCCTTCTCCGCAATCTGTCAAGACAATTACAAATGTCACCTAACACGTGACTAATTTTGCTTAAACGTTTACTTACGGCTTCCGGTGTCAGGGGCAACCAATAGATGCACGGCGTGCCCTTGGTTTTACGAAATAAATCGTCTAATAGTCTGATAGGTGGTTCGTTCTCCTTCTTTCTGGTCTTTGGTGCTGCAGCCAAGTATATATTAGGATATATCTTTTGGGTTATTATCGATTGCTTACCTGGTGAACCGCTCCTGCTGCGACCACGTACACGATGTTCACTGCGTTCACGTTCGCGTGCGCCTCGCTCGCGATCCCTTGAACGCTTGCGATCCTGTCCAGTGCGCTCGGAATCGTCGCCAGCCTTACCACGCTCCGATTCACGTAATCTGGTATCAATGCGCTCCTTGCTGCTGCGGCGGCGGTCGTTGCTCAATTTATCACGTTCGCTGGGCTCCTTTTTGCCCACATCCCACTCGCGAACCGGACGTGCCGGCTGAGAGAATTGTAGAGAATTTCAATTTAGTTACATGTGATGAAAGGCTTATACTTATACTTAATATACCTTTTTATCGCTTGCATCCAGACGGGACCAGGTATTTCCCGCGTTTTGATTATCTCTGGTATTGTCCTGTGGGTATTTGGGTGCCTCGTTTTTGGTTGTTTGTATGGCGCGATCCATGTCTGTGCGGCTGCCAAAGTCAACATTCAAGCACTTTGGATTCGAGACCGGCCAACGCACACCATGCAGCGCATGACGAGTTTCAATAGCTTCGCTATAAACATATGAGAAATGACACACATAAGCATATGTAGGATGACTTGGTAATATTAAGAAACATACTCCTCTGTGGCATATGCAACATAGCACTTCGATTTGATGCGATCGATCCAAAAGCCATCCTCGTCAACGATCTTACCGGTGCGCGCCAGCAGACCCTTCAGCTGCAGCACTGTAAACGGACGCACCAGATTGGTAATGAAGAGCACGTGGCTGGCGCGATTCCGTGCCGGACTGGGTGACCGAGCAACAGCAATTGCATTGGACGCTGCGGATTCGACAGATGTTTTACTTGTGGCCGGCACCGTTGGCGTTTCTTTCTCATGATTCAATTTTGGTTGCGGTTTCAGTTGTTGCTGCTGCTGATGGTGCCCCTCCTCCTCCTCATCGCTGGCATTACCCTCGTCGCGATCCTTTGTGACACGCAACTCGGGCGTCATGGAACGTTCGTCCGTGTCATGATCGCTGGTAACGAGCCCCTCCTCCTCTGACGATGACTCTAACTGTACATCGCTGAGCGGCACCGGGTTTACCACATCCGCTATGATGTTCTTTAGCGAGTCCGTTGATATGGCCAGCACGGTGGGTACACGCTCGCCACCCTTCTTGCTCAGCCATTTGCGTTTGCGTACGATTCGCACTGATTGCCCAACAGTTTCCTGTTTATCGCTGACTGCCTGCTCCGTTTTTATGGGCTGTTCAACATTTGTCTCCTTGTGGTTCTCCTTGTGCTCATCGGTTTTAGGTGGCGTCTGTGCTGTGGCCTTCTCTCCTTGGTCAGATCTCTCGGTGTTTCGCTCTTCCATGTCCTCTGTTTGAATGTCTAATACATCGCTTGTGGTTTTTAGATGTTCCTCATCCTTACTTGCTGTAAAGCTTAAAGAAGAAGAAGCAACTTTTACCTCTTCCACGCTCCGTTCGACAGACTCAACATCAGCCTTGTTATCCTTTTTCGACTGCTTCCCTCCCTCTTCATCATCCTTGGGTTGGTCCACGCTCCTCTCGGGCGACTTCTTGGGATCTTCCTCTTCTTCACGTCCTTTCGGCTTTGCCGCTGGTGTTGTGTTTGCTTCGCCTTTGCTTGTTTCCTTTTCTGTTTCTGTCTCAGTTTCCTTTTGCAGTTCAGCCAGCGGCTTATCGGATTCGACTTCCGATATCTTGTTATCGATATCGACGTTCTTGTTGCCACTTGCCGCCGCCGTCACCACTGTCGCTTCTGAGCCGTTTTCTATTTCCTCCGGTATGGTCTCCACCTTGCGCTCGCCGCTCTTCTCGCGCTGACTGCTGGCGCTATTGCGCTTTTTGGGTGTCGTGCGTGTGCTACGGCTTCTACGTTGGTGTTCCTCGCTGGTGGCGCGCTCCCCTCGTTCTTCATTGTTTTCTTCAATTATGGGTGGCGCTTTTGGTTCTTCTGCTACTTTCTCCACTGGCGTCTCATCCTCGGCCCGCTCATTTTCAGAGATTTTACGCGATCGGCGACTGCGACGTGCCGGCAATGGGGCTGGCGATGATGATTTTTTTCGCTCGCTACGACGTCGCATAGCTGTAATTAATCAAACACTGCTTGCAAAAACACTTAAAATAAAATGCTATTGCACTTGTTTTAGAACGTCGGCAGTACGCGATTGAAATCGCACGCACAATTTCTCAATTATTTTTGCAGCGTGCAACCTTTTTTTGATTACTTGTAAAAGAAAATTTTTGTTGCCAGCGAAAAGCGTCAATCCGCCATCAATAGGTAGGGTTGCTTTTTGTATGCAATCAATGCTCAAAACTATCGCATGTTCTTGCTATCGATTTTTTGTTAGTTTTGTTCTTGATGAATACAAATTGCAATCATGCGTATAGTTGGGATATAAAAGTTACTGCGCAATATACAGAGTATATTTAGCTTTTATCTAAAATAAATGATACCTTAACAAAAAAGGCGGGGGTTAGTATTTTGTTCAATATATATTTTAATCGTAATTCAGCTCAACACAAGATGGCGCTACTTCCCAAACAAGTGTGCCCATTTTGCGCTTTTTACAATACCCTGATTTCTTTAGTACTATTTTACAGTATGAGCTGTTGTGGCGGTTGGCTAAAGATCTTAGAAAAGTTTAAACAGTTCACATATTTTACGTTTATATGTAGGTAAAGAGGCTAATGGAGTCCACGCCACAAAAACAAATAATCAAATAAATATTAACTAAATATACTTTATTACGTTTGCTCAAAGATTTAACAACACTAATTAACCCAGTGACGGTCCTCTCTTTACAGCACTGTTTTGACTCATATTTCGTAATTGAACATAAAACGGAATTGCCGTATCAAAAATTAATTAAAAAATTATAAGTTAATTGAAAAATGCATTAACCACAAAATGATGGTGAAGAATTTAGGCAGAATTTTTCAAGCTTTGTCTCGCATTCGCGCTAAGCGTGGCTTTGCTTTGGACTATTCTATCAACACTAAGCAAAAGCTCACATTACCAGAATCAAGATCGTTAAGTTGTGTTTATACCAGGTATCATAAGCAACGGCAGTACCAGAGGCAGTCTGAACGCAACTCAACGTACCCGCACACCGGCTTTATTTTCACGGCAGGGTTTAGTTTTACTCTGTTTGGTGGGGACAACAAGGACAGCGAGGAGACGCCCGAAACGAAGCTTGTGAACATTATAAAGCGATCCATAATCTGCATACAGAATGAACAATATGACAACGGCGAGCAGATGCTGCACCTTGCACTGCGTATGGCCCAGGATATGCAGTCGACGAAGGGCATCACATATGTCTATGACCTGATGGCCAATTTGGCTATGGAACGGGAACAGTTCAAAAAAGCTGAGCGGATTTTCGTGGATGTGATGAAGCGACTCATGTCCGATGGACACACCGAGGAGAGTCCTAAGATACTGCACATTAGCTCGAAAATAGCGCACATGTCTCAACTGCAGGGTGAACTGGAGAAGAGTTTCCAAGGGTTCACATGGACGCTGCAACGCCTGGCCAAGCTCGTGGAGCAAATGCCGCAAGATACTGATATACTAGAGCTATATGGCTTGACTAAGAACTGGTATTGAAGGTTGTTCCATGCTTTCTTAAAACCCAATAACTAACCATAAACTGAACGTATTTATCTGAATAGTTTTTAATTACGCGCAGGTTTGGCCAGCTGCTGATGAAGCAAGGTAAATACGCCGAGGCCAAGGACCTATTTAAAGAGGCGCTAGCGATCCTTATCGAAGTCTATGGCACCCTTAACGATGTCTCTGTGACCGTTTTGAATAACATCAGCGTCGCTTATGTTAATGTTAGTCAATATGCGGCTGAAAAAAATAAGGTTATTAGTAATATATTTATTTTCTTAGCTGGAAAACTACGCTGAAGCCAGGGAAACGCTCTTACATGCGCTAGCCTTGGCCAAGGAGTTGAAGGATGCCACCCAGGAGGGCGTAATACAAGCCAATTTGGGTTTAGTTTATCTGCGCGAAGGTATGCTCAAGGAGGCCGAAAAATTTTGCAAGCTCGCCTGGAATTTGGGCAAGAGTCAGAAGAACGCGAACGCCCTTGAGCAGGCAGAGTATTGTCTAAATGAAATTAAGTCAACGTTGAGTGGCTAGTGGGGGAAAATGGTTTAAAAATATAAATTTATTTTACTTATTTATCAAGTATATCAGCTTGTTGACTATATGCCAAGAAGTGTAAGTGCATTATATAATCCGAAATAACGCTATTAAACAATTTCATTAAAAGTAAATTAATTCTGTTTTTTCTTGTTAAACGTTTATCAAATTAGATTGTGAAGTTTTATCATTTTGTATGTAACATGCCCAACATTTTTTTATTGGAAGTACTTTCGGGCCATATATTTTTAGGTTTGTACAGCTGCTACTATTCAAACTTGGCTATGACAATCATCAGCGCCACGCCCGTGAGCAGCGCAACAATTTCCTTTAAGGATTGCTTCAGTTTCGTAGACTCCTCTAGCAGTTCGGGCAGCACACTGACCGTGGCTATGTAAATGAAACCGCCCGCCGTAAAGGGCAGTACCCAGGGTGCCGAGCTGCCATCACTGCTACCCGCACCGAGCAGCGCCAGCGCAGTTCCGGCCAAGGCGCCTAATGCCGTCACTAGCTGCAACAGCATCGCCTTGCGGCGTGAGCAGCCCGATTTGATGAGTATGGCGAAGTCACCAATTTCGTGTGGCACCTCGTGCAGCAGTATAGTTATTGTGGTTACTATGCCGATGCTGTTACCGGCCAGATAGGATGCACCAATGGCCAGACCATCGGTGAAATTGTGCGCGAAATCTGCTGCTAAATTCAAATAACCTGATATTTCCACCTCACCCTCCTCGTCATCAATTTTCTTGGCCACCGCCTTGTTTGGCTTCTTCTTATCGCCAGCGGCAGACTCTTTTTCCTTCGGCACAGGTTTGGATTTCGGTTTTGGTGCACCATGGCTGTGTCCATGTCCACCCGGACCGCCGCCCTTGAGTATGCGCACAATCTTCTCCACAGACAGAAACGCAATGATGCCGCCAAGCACCCAAAGGCCAACGCTCATATCATGCACATGAGAATGATTCTCACCCTCCTCATGGTGATCATGATTATGATGATGTCCGTGATCGTGATCGTGACCATGATCGCCATGACTGTGCGGATGCGTTGCGTGTGGTATCAAGTGCAAGAAGGCATCGCCCAGCAAGCCACCGGACGCAAAGGCCAGCAGCACTTTGAGACGTGGTTTCATTGCTTCGCTGTTATCTAATGGTATTATGTAGAGCAGTACAAAGGGAGCGGCGCTAATAAGCAGCGTCGAGCCAATCGAGTGCAGCCAAATGTTCCTCATATCTGTAATAAAGAACATTACAATTAACTGAAAACACCTGTCACCATCGGCTTGGCTCACCTAGTGACACCGGCTTCGAGTGATGGTGATGTTCATGGTGTTCATGATCATGATTATGATCGTGGTGATCGTGGTCGTGATTGTGATGATCGTGGTCGTGATGATCATGATCATGATCGTGTTTTACCGGCGGCGCATTTTTCGGATCGAAATTCTCATTTGCTTCGCGGGAGTATTTAAAACTGGGATTGCCTTGACTCTGGCATATTGTGGGCAATGAGAGCACTATGGCAATCAGTAGGATGCCCAGTGCCACCTTCTGGTAGAATTGAAACTTTGACGGCTGCCCATCAGCCAATTGTTTTGACATAGTTGGACAGGTTTGTCTATATACGCGTGGGTATTTTTTTATATTCTTTTACGTGTTAGTGACGTGTGTGTTTTTTTACTTTGCTTTGAAGTACTTTAGAAAACGATAGGTACTCATATTGTAGGCGTCATCGATTCTTGGCTCAATTTGTATCGATTGTCTGCAGTATTTTTTTACCGCTGCATATTCTGTATTTCTTGCGCGCGTACCAGCAAGCAATTGTAAATAAACGGTATTTTTTCAATGATTTTTAATGTAAAAAAAGTGGCTTATCTGAATTGCTCGCACAAATGTATTTTAAACGCATAAGTAATTAGATAAAATTTCCAGGTGTAGAAAACAATATAATCTTAACGTTCAAAAGCTCAACGGTTTTACTATTCTATTATTCTATATTTCTATTATTTTATACAGCTAGGGAGCCTAACCCCTTGGAGCAAATAATCCGCTTACTTACACAATAAATCAGACTTGAAGACTGGTTTAAGTATAATCTATAAAAATATATGCTGCCAACTAATTTACGCACATCAGTAATGCACAGATTTTTTTTTAAATTCATAAATTTACATCCACCCCTTAGCATAAGGGTATCCATACCACAAAGTCCAATGGGATGCAAGAAACTCCAGCTAGGTTTGGCTCTATAAAGCGTGCAGTCGCAACCAGACCTAATTTTCACCACATAAATAAAATGCTCAATTAATTGCAATTAAAATGCTTATATTATTAAACATCTAATCGTATTTAGTTAGTTTTTCGTTGTCGTTAAACGATGCTAATAGACTATAGAGTGTAGTGTGTGTGTGTGGATGTGTGTGGGTGAGCGAGTGTGTGTATGTTAGTTGTAAAATAATTATTGTTGTTTATGTATACGATGCCATTGATAAATTGCTTTTAGAATAGAAAAAAAACGAAAAAAATTCGTGTTTGTTGTTCAATAAATAATAGATTGGGGGAGATTGCAAATTCATGCTCGGATCGTGGAACAAATGTAACAGCTTCTGACGACACGCGGCATTCTCCTTGGATAATATTTAAATTTTAACATCTTTATGTAGTATATACAAGCCACTTTGGTTGCAAATTGCGATTTGGGGGCAGCGAGAGCGCTCAGTACAGATTGATCTTCTTGAGGATCGTCTTGCGGCACATGTGGCAGGTGCGCAGCGTTTCGGCGCAGTGGGAGCAGGCGCCATGGCCACAGAGAAAGGCGACATCCCGTTTGCGTTCCATGCAAATGCCGCAGAAATGCGACTCCTCGAACTCCTGCACCTTGTTCTCCAGATAGCGCAACAGATCGCCGGTAGGCTGGCGCGCCTGATCGCTGGGCGAGGATGTCGATGACAACTGTTGTTGGCTAACCACCTGACGACCATTGGCGTCCAGGCGCCGCTCGATGGCTACGCAACACCGCATGCACTTCTTCATTCGTATGCTGCACTCCTCGCAAGCAATCTGGTGCAGGCATGGTTCTGGAAATAATGTTTGGTAAATATAGGGTATATGTTTGGCAATTATAGGGAATATTTTGGATGCAGCATCAAAAGGCAAGATAATTCAGTTTTAAAATTAAGTTATTTTTCATATGAATAATCAACCTAGAGAAGAAAATAATATCAAACATGAAAATTAATTCAGTTTTGATAATTCACTCGAAAGCTATTATATGTCAAAAGTTTAGTAAATTTTTGCCAGATTTTTGAACACAAATTTTACCCCCTCAAAATTTGTTTGAATGTTGCTTTTTACGCTAATTGTGACAAACACAATCGTTTAAAAATATAATTCGCAATTCTTAATTTTAAAAATCTTTTTTTTTTCAAAAATGCAAGCATTTCAGAAATGCGTTATTTGTATACCCTGCACCTATTGAAAATGGGTATAAGGGTATAATGGTTATAATGATTTTGTTGAAATGTAACAGGCAGAAGGAGGCTTCTACGACACCATAAAGTGTATATGTTCTTGATCAGGACGACGAGCTGAGTTGATTTGGCCATGTGTCCGTCTGTCTGTCCATCTGTATAAACGCAGCGATCTCGGAAACTACGAAAGCTAAAAAGCTGATCTTGATCTTATTCAGTTCGTATATATCATACGCAGAACAAGCTTATAATTTTTTCCGATAATTTTCTCGGTTTTATCAATATCGATAAGAATCGATAACAACCTCTTGTTTTTTTTACAATATCTTGCAAATCAAATACTACAGAGCTGAAATTGAGTTTGTACTTACATACATACATTTCAATGCTCTTAATAAATTCTAGAAGTTTTAAAACATACATCTAGTTAAGAAAAAAATAAGGGCACGCACAGCAACCGAGTAAAGTGCGTGCGGCGTACATTTGGGTGTGTGTATGTGTTAATTTGTGTATGCATGTATGAATGCAAACGGTTTGAAATGGTAGTCTGGCGGGCCCTAGTAGAGCCCTCTCACTTGTTAACAATGCTTTAAATGCAGAATCTATTAAGGGGTCATAAGCAAAATGCTATCAAACATGAAAATCAATTCACTTTTGACAAAGTTGTGGAAGTTTATAATCTGGAAGGGGTTGTTGAGAACTTTACAGTAATTTACACAAGATTTTTTGTACCAAGAAATGAACAGCCTCACAGTGTGATTTTGTTGTCTTACCGAAGCGCACCAGCTGGAGGGGCTCATCGCACACAATGCACTGTTGCTGGCCGGAGATGAGGCCCGGCAGAGGAACGGTTGCAGCTGCGGCCGCACCGACTAAAGCAATCTGCGGCATTGCGTTGCACTCGGTGGAGGCTGTTGTTACCGTTGGTGCTGGCGGCTTGGGTACTTTCTTGCGAGGCGCCACCTGCGGCGACGCACTGCTGGCTGCATCTGAATTGAGTTTTTTGTTGCCAGGCGATGGTTGCAAGCCACCAGGCGCTGCTGTTGCTGTCGCTGTCGCTGCCGCTGCTGTTGCCGTTGCCTCGCTGGGCTTGGGCGGCGTCACCAGCGGCGGTGGCGCTAGCGCCAGCGTGGGTGCATTCAAAGTGACCGCTGCATCGTCGCCAACGGCAATCGCTGCCGTCTCATCGGCTGCGCCAATGTCCAGCGCTTGCATGTTGCGCTGCAGTGGCGTAGGTGCCGTCGTCGTCGGAACAGTTGATGGCTGCTCTTCGGTTTGCTGGCCAAAGATCAGCTGTCGTATGTTGCGATCGGTGATCCACTCAAAGATGCTGGCATTGGCATTGTTAAGCTCAACGCGGCAGCCGTGCCGCGATAAATAGATGAGGACGCTGTACATCAGGCGATCCTCGGTCCGGACGCTCGTCTGGGCGAGGCTAACAAAGAACTTGTGAATTTCGGGCGCCTCCTCGGGTGAGGGTTCGGCGGCCTGTTGCAAATTCGATTTCTTGATGACGCACAGATGCATCGCATTGTCGCCATCCTCATCCTTGGCATTAATATCGCAAGACAGCTTGACCAGGCGCTCGATGACGCTTGCGTGTCCTTGCGAGACGGCCAGCAGGAATGGCGTCTGACGGCGATTGTTGCGTATATCTAGCTCCGCCTGGCCCTCCTTCACCAGTGTCTCCACGACCTGGGCATGTCCATTAAGAGCGGCCAAGTGAAGCGCCGCAAAGCCATCGTCCTTGCGCACGTTGACCAGTTGACGGGACAGCTGGAGGATGCGTCGAGCGGCTACCACGTTGCCCTTAAGTGCCGCATGATGGAGCACATTGAAGCCGCGATTGTTCTTCACCGTAAAATCCAAATTTGGGGCATTGCACAGTAGCTCAACGACCTCTGTATTTTCCTTGCCAATGGCATCGTGCAGTGCGGTGTCACCGTAGGAGTCCTGAATGTTAACATTGGCATTGTGCTGCAACAGCTCTCGGACACAGTGCGGCGTCTTTTTGTGGGCGCAAATGTGCAGAGCCGAACAGTGGCTGGAATTGAGGAAGTTCACCTCGGCGCCGTGTTTAAGCAACACTCGCATCGTTTCGGGCTGATTTCCAAAGGCGGCGTAGTGCAGCGCCGAGTCGCCCTCCTTGTCCACCACATTCACATTGGCACCCTTGGCGATGAGGTAGGTGACCAGCTCAACGTAGCCCTGATGTGAGGCCACCTGTATGCAGGCCTTGCCCCCGCTCATCACATTCACCTGACTAGGATTAACATCCAGATATTGCTTCACAAACTCCAAATGGCCCTGGGCCGCCTCGCGCACCAGCTTATCGGCCACAGAGCTGCCTGAGAGACCGGAGAGTGGTGTCATCACATGATCCGTACGGCGATGGCTCAAATCCATCATGCTATTCGAACGTTCCGCTGCCGTTGCCAGCGGCGAACGTTCCAACTTGACGCACTTGGGATTCAGTGTCCACTCGAAGCCATCGTCCAGCTGCTGAATTCGCAGATCACCATCCGAATACACCTTGACCACCTTACAAAGCTTGCCCAGAGCCTAAAATTTAAAATTTTTAGTTGAGCTGGGGCAAATTTCTAGCAGGCAAAATATCTTACAGAGCGCATGATGTCAATCCATTCGCCGTGTCCCTTCTGCAGTTGCTGCACCTCCTCTGCATCGTTGATGATTGTCACCAAATCGCCGACGCGGAACGAAACAACTTTGACAAGTGCGGCGGGATGAAAGGTCCACCGATTGGGACAGTTCTCATATTGAACACTGCAATTGAAAAGACGATTCAATTATGTTTTTAATAATCATTTTTTTAATTTATTATATATATCGGTTTTTTGCTTTCCGGATGGTAACCAGAACCATACCGAGAAGCAAATATATATATATATATATGCAATGTTGTTTCTTCTTCCGAATCGAGGAGTATTTGAAAATTTATAATTTGTAATTCAAAATATCTTGAAAACAGAACATTTTTAACTGTTTACATAACAAGTGAGAGGGAGGACTCTAGTTGGGCCCGACTAGGAGATACCCTGAACCCTGCGATTTGTCTTCATAAATCCGTTTGCATTCATACATACATACATACACAAGTTCACACATACATACACACAAATGTATGCACGCACTTTACTCAGTTGCTGCGTGTGCCCCACTATAGAAACGACATCTTTACATTCTGCTTAACTAATTGAAGGGTCGTTATGAAACTTTTAGGATTTAGTAAAAATATTGAAATGTATTTACAAACCAATTTTGAGTTCTTTGGTTTTGTCGATACTAGGGCACGATGGGGGAGAGGTATCAAAAATCCAAAGGTATCAAAATCTTCGTCTAGCTTACATTTGTTGGCTCTAGCTCAGTCTCCGAGATATGATAAAAACAAGTTATTATCGATTTTTGTATACCGATATTAATGAAACGAAGCAAGTTATCGAAGCAAAAAATGATAAACTTGTTCTGCGTATGATATTTACGAACTGACTGAGACCAAGATCACCTTTCTAGCTTTCGTAGTTTCCGAGATCGCTGCGTTCATACAGACGGACAAGGCTAAATCAACACATCGTCCTGATCAAGAGTATATACTTTATGGGATCAGAGATGCCTTCTTCTGCCTGTTACATACATTTCAACAAAACCATTATACCTTTTTTACCCATTTTCAATGGTTTCAGGGTATAAAATATGTTTAATAATTGTTTGACATACAATTCTATCTCTGATCAAATTAATCTATGTACTACGCTGGAGAAAGAACGAGGTCTTCAGGATGGGTGTAAAGTAGAGCGAAGAGCAAACACAGAAACAGACTAAATGGAATTGGCTATATATATGTAGCTGTGGCTACTGGTCAAAAATCTAGATATATATAGTTAACTGTGTTTATACACCCATAATATTGATATTTGCTTGTTCTTGCTCACCGTATATCTCCCTTTTCGGTGATGCGATGCACTGTGCCCAGCTTGGCCAGGTGCTCGACCATGCGCGGATTCCAGCCTCCGTGGCCCTGCTGGAGCTTCATCAGTGCGTCCACCTCAAGGCACACCTTCACCCGATCGCCCACCGAGAAGGTGGGCTTGATCATGGCCACAATTGGCTGCTGCTCCTCGGGCTGACCCAGCACCGGCATATGATCCTTGTAGTAGTGTCCACCGCAGGTCGCAGCTATATATTTCAGATCGACGTTGCCCTTGTGGCCGAGACGGTAGACGTTGGTGGAACCAGTTACCCACGAGACGTTGGCTACACTGCGACACGATTCGTTGTCCCAGCCGCGTATTTCCATAACACGCCCCGTTTTGCCCTCGCCGCCGTCCTGGTCGTTCCACTCCCAGTCCGGACCGCGCACCACCTTCGAGCCGACGAAAATGCCGCGCAGCTGTATGCGCTGTGAGCCCTTACGCGCCGGCACACGTACGCCCAGGGACGTGGGCGTTGTTTGCCGCACAAACGTGTGCTCCAAATCGTGCAGATTCGCACCGTAGCAAAAGGCGCACAAGTGGTAATTGATGCACTGGGCGCACTTGAACACAATCCCGGCTATGCCAGCCTTGGAGCAGCCATCGCAAACGACATTCGAGTGACGCACACCTGGAAATAACCATGAATACAATTTACTTTTTATTGGTATTCTAAGTATTTTATTTCATTCCACGTATGTCCGCCTTCACAGATGGATTTTAAGCTTTTAAAATGCAATGCAAGTCCAGTTAGTAGAAAAAGAACTTGATAGATACTGTTTGATTTTATAGGCTCGCTAGATGGTTCTCTATATATACATTCATATATCGGGATAAAAATACTTTTTATTTCATGACATTTCGTGAAAACTATTTGCCCACTAAAACAAGATATTTTAAATTTTCCATGTAAGTTTGGAAGTGTTTGGACGAGCAATAAAAAATGTGTTTAGAGAAGTTTTTTATTTTAGCCTATACCCATAGAAAATGGGTAGACAATGAAGATTGATTTTGTGCAAACGTGTGTAACAGGCAGAGGGATACAACTCTGACTATGTAAAGTATATATATTCTTGATCAAAACGATTATCGCGTATTTCTGTGTACAAAAGCATATAATTTATAAAATTTAAGACCCAAAAACTGATAAGCTTGTTCTGCGTTTGATATGTACGAACTAAATGAGACCAAGATCAGCTTTCTAGCTTTTGTAGTTTCCGAAATAGCTGCGTTCATACAGACGGACATGACTGAATCAACTCAGCTCGTAGCATCTTGATCATCCTGATCAAGAATATATATACTTTATGGGGTGGGAGATGCCTCCTTCTGTCTGTTACATACATTTTAACAAAACCATTATGCCCTTTTTACCCTTTTTCAATGGGTATAAAAATAATTTAATTAATAAATTTGTTCTATATAATTCAAAATAATTAATAAACTTTGAAGTTCAATAAGAATTAAAGGAAGCACAGTTGAAATACATGGTATATATTTGCCCGGTGTTGACTGCAGGGATCCCATAGTCGGACGCTAAATTTTTAAATGTAGTTCAGATTTAAGGAGTACTTTAAAATGTATAATTAACTTGAGAATTAAAAGAGTGTTTCACACAAACACAAATTTTTACGCTAGGAGTAACTTTTATTTTACTTTTAACTATATATAAAATTGACTCACCAACTTGTGCATTGTCCACAATGATCAGATCGTATTGATTTTGATAGCCCACTCTGTAGTTGGTACGATGACCCCTGTCCCAATTGACAACAACGGTGTTCTCCGGTGAATGTGTTGAGCCGCAGCGTCCGATTTCGCAAACGGTGCCAACGTGACCTTCTCCGTCGTCTGTTGGTTAGAAAATAAAAACCAAACTGAAACGAATTTTCAAATGGAGCTCAGATTCCCGATTGTTCCCTGTCTTTCTTCGCCCTCCCAGTTTCCGTTCGCCCGACAGCTCAACAGCTATTTATAAACGAAGACGCTTCACACCCCAAAAAAAAAATAGAATGCATATGAGAGAAATGAAGTACCAAGAAAATGTTTCATCCGGTGCGAATAGCACATTTGGATTCGGAGCCGTTGGCTCTTGCCAAACATCTGTCCAGAATTTTCAAATGGAAGATAATACGGCGAATGCAGCTGCACTCTAAATTTAAACACGTCTCCCCACTTTAGTGTGTCTGTCAGACATTTGATTTGTATTTTTGACATGCACATTGTGCAAGGGCAGGGCTTTTAAATGTTTAAAATAACACTGTTAACAGTCGCACTTTTGATTTTAACAGAAATTACAAACAGAAATAAATAAGCAAAAGTGACGAAACTTTATATATATAAAATTGAATATATCTGCCAGATAAATGTGCTGAATAAATAAACATAACAATAATAATTTATTATTAACAAGAAGCTACAGCATGTAACTTAACAAATGTTAGTAACAGCGCTGTTAATATACGAAATAAATAGTAGTAAAAGGCCACGCATATCAATGTCAAGTTCTTGAAGGCTTTCCTAAACACACATAATAAAGGTAAAGTTATTTCTATAGAAAGCTATTAATTAATCATTTATTGCTATTTATGTAAAGATTTCTCCCTAATTGTAATCCTGGCCAGCCCCCCATCTGCTCCCTTCCAACTGTTCCATATCTAAAAATACAAGATATTCAAATGGCACGCGCCCCAAAACAGAAGAGCAGCGGCAGCCGCTTGACTTCATTTATGACACTGCACTGTGGGCAGCTTTCAACATTTTTGTGGAAAAAATTCAAATTGTTCAAAGGAAGTAAATCTATATAAAACAAACAAGGTTTCCAATACTAGAACAGACTCCATATCAATTAATCATTTCGCTAGAGCGCAAAACTTTTTAGAAAGCAGCTGTTCAACACAGTTGTTCTGAACTTTTTGTTAATCACGAATGCTTTAATTACACTTCAAATAAAAAGCTGACCTTTTTCTGTATTTTAACGTGTAAATACATTTTTTGGAAGTCCGCTTTTGGAAAGAAATCTGTTAATAAGAGGAAGCTATAATTAATTTAACAGCATTTAAATTTTTTTCAAAGAGGTTATCTAACAAAAAAAAAAAAAACAAAATAATGAAAAATTAAAACCCGAAAAAACGTTTCTTTGATAGCTTTTATGTTTTCATCTGATCTTGCTAAAGTTATTTATTCTATTTAAATTTAGAGCTATTTCTCTTTTAATTGCATCTGCTTAAAGCTTTGAGTGCGTTTGAAAACAAATCTAAACTATATTTTCATAAGGTATCTCCTCAATTCCTCGTGTTAATATAACAAATAAAAATATTTTTAAAAAATTAACAACTTCTGCTTTAATTTTAGGAACACAATAAGATCGTGAAGTTATAAATTATTGACGCATAAAGTGCCCATTGTGCAGTGGAGTGTAAAACAGTCGGATATGCGTGTGAGCACCCCCACCCCTTGGCCGTACATGTCGTATACAATGTGTATGCATGTGTGTGTGTGTGTGTAGAGCCATTTGGGAAGCATTCCGCCGAGAATGTATCTAAAAATAGCGCCCGTCCTCTTTACATTCATTCTGGCAACCAAAGTGCGGATCGTTTTTGTATTTGTTAAACACACACACACACACTTACACACAAGCATACATACACGTGATATAAACAAATTTTTGAAGCTAGTTAATACCTCAAATGGGTAAACAAAATTATTGCCTGCCACTTGGGAAGCTCCTACCTTGATTCGACCATATCCAATTTGGGCCGCGCACAACACGTACGCCCGGCGAAATTGAGGCGCGCATTCCAGTATTCAAATGTTGCGTTTCAGTCGCCTGTAAAAAAGAAGCGTATATATATTAATATATATGTTTATTTATATAGATATTTATTGATAATTTATGATAACATTTCGAATTTGTGTCAAACCATTTTTGCTGCGCGTATTTGGGTCAAAACGGCAAAATCAGCGCATGTCTAACTGGAAATACGCATCTATATGCATTTAGAGATGCGTTTTAAATATGTGCCCTAACAGAGGGTATTATAATTTCCTTGTAAAATCTGTAACACATAAAAGAAGGCATCTATATAATATGCATATATTCTAAATCAGTCTCTATTTTTGTTGCAGGCCATTTATTTGTCTTAGTCAGGCGAATCGGATCACAATCATGGGAAATTCATTGATTTTAAACATATCTGAATTAAACTTAAAAATTGAGAACGTCAACAGTCTTCAAATATATTTGCAGTCTTATCAACATCCGACCAATGTATCATATATTTAGTTCCCATAGGTATTTCCCCATTAGTTCATAAAAAGTATTTTCTGCAATACAGTATAATAAATTTCGATCACACATTACTGTTTTAATATATGTTAAAAAAAAGCTTAAATAAATTGCTACATTAACAGACATTCAAATAAAAATTATTTTGAGATATACTGATAAATTTTTCTAATGCGTGCCAGGTGTGTTTTTGAAATATCGTGACACGCGCTCAGTTCTAACAGTTGCAGAATAACTTATGATTAAAGTGCAAGAAAAACGCATTTTATTTAATAGAAATATGAATCACAATTGATTATGAAAAGGCACTTTAATGAAGAAAAGGGTTTAAAAGGCAGTTGCCTTCACTTTTAGGAAATGTACATGACGCAGAGATAAGACATATGGATACATATGCATACCCTATATACATATAACTACATATAGTTGTGTTCATTATTGTTCAAATTCCATGCACCGCTTTTGCATATTTAACGCAAGTCAAAAAAACTCACGCAGTAACAAATTATTTCAAAATTATAACAATTTGTTTGTTTTGCTGTTGTGAGGGACACACACACACACATCCACACATATATATTTAACTTACCAATGCAATTTTTCGCTTCCGTCGAATCTACAACTGTGTACTTGCGTGTGTGTATTATAAGTAATTTATAAACGGTAAATCTAGTATTCGTTTTTGTTTTTTTTGTTTTATAGTTACACTCTCGGATTTAACAAATCATTTTTATGTGCGTAAACTCCTTTGACTTTTTTGCATTTATTAATCTATATATAATATACACAAAATCTAAATTATATACAATTTGCCACACATCTGGGCATTATGTGTGTGTATGTTTCGTATTTAAACTTGACAATTTAGTACAGCCCGTTATTGTATTGTTTTTGCTGCATGTTAATGTAGTTTTGTTTATCAAAATTGTACTTTTTAAGTTAATTTTACTTTAATTTTTATAAATGTGCAACAGTGTGGCTGCAATTTGCAAACCAAGTAAGGTTTAGATTATGCAAAAATAGTTTGTGTAAAAATACTGAAAACAAACGCTCCACACTTGACGTGAGACTCCACACTGAACGAATTTGCTGCAAAACAGCTGTAGCAATAACAGCACTTGGTCACACTGCAAGCCGGCAGCAAAAGGCAGGTTTGTTTATTTTTTGCATTTTGCAAAGTAATTTTTAATTTTTAAGTCGATTTTGCATTTACACAAAAACTGTTTTAGAGCCATGGCTTCCCAAAATACTAGAGGCAAGAAAACGTTGTCTAGCAAGCTGGCCAAGCAGGGAAAGCTCGTTAAACCAAATGCAAAAATTGTCAAACAGGAACTGTGGGCAAGTGCACATTTAAATTTGGCTAAAATTTAATTTATTACTAAGCCTCACATATTAGGACATCGAAGAGTTGCCCAGCGTTGCTGCATCAGGTGCACCTCGCTACTTTTCACCCATGCAAACACGCAAACAACGACAATTAAATGTTGCGCCCAAATCAAATTTGCCCGCCAAAGGAAAGTACGAATTTAATGGCACAAAAACAACAAAAACCACAGTGGGCACAGCGATTATTTTAAAATGTGAAGTGGTGCCGGCAGACGAACCGCTGGCAGAGTTGGCCACAGTTAAAACCGAAGTGGAGTCACCCAATCCAAATTGGTGGCAGCATCTGGAAAATATTCGGCAAATGCGCAGCATAAAACCTGCGCCCGTGGATACTCTCGGCTGTCATCAGTGTGCCGATCAAAACGCCACTGAAAAGGTGGATTCTACTTAATCAAATGCGTTTACTCGATATACATATATTGTATTTACTTTATGCGTAATTCACAGACGCAACGTTTCCACAAATTGGTGGCTCTTATGCTCTCGAGTCAGACCAAAGATGAAACCACCTTTGAGGCCATGAAACGTTTGAAGGCGCAAACCTTAACACCGGCCAGCATACAGAGCATGGCTGTTGGCGTCCTGGAGAGCCTGCTGCATCCTGTTAGCTTCTATAAAGTGAGCATAATACACAATTTATAGGCATATAAGTAAATATATCAAAACATTTCTTTTGCAGAACAAAGCCAAGTACCTTAAGCAAACCGCACAAATACTTGTAGAGAAGTACGATGAGGACATTCCCGATAACATACAGGAGCTATTGAAGCTGCCTGGCGTTGGTCCCAAAATGGCGCACATTTGCATGGCCACCGCTTGGAGCAAGATCACAGGAATTGGCGTCGACACGCATGTGCATCGCATTGCCAACCGCTTGGCTTGGGTAAAGAAGTCCACCAAGGAGCCGGAGCAAACGCGTGTGCAGCTGGAGAGTTGGTTGCCGCGCCCGCTTTGGGCAGAGGTGAATCATCTGCTTGTGGGTTTTGGACAGACCATCTGCACGCCGGTAAAACCCAATTGTTCCGATTGCCTCAACAGGCATATCTGCCCGTCTTCTGTGTTAGCCAAAAATAAGTGAATTATACTTTGTTAAAATTTAATTAATTTTAAGTTTAAAAGAGTGAAGATATATTTTTATTTATTTTTTTCTTGTACGCCAAATTAATTTGTAAATGTAATGCAAGTTAGAATTTGTATATGTAAAATGGAATAAATTTTGTATTAAATATAAACTTTGAAAATTAAGAAGTGTATTCTCTGATTTAAATCAATTAAAATATATATATACATATTAAAATATTCTAAGTGCAACTTACATATTATTTCGAAAATGTTATACACACCACTCTCTACCCTTTTATTTCTCTCTCAGACGACAAATGTGGTTGCAGCTAGTTATTTATTTTTGGTTAAATCTACCAGCTAGTAAGCATTCGAAAATTTTAAATGAATTAAACAATTTAAATGAAATGAAACCATACCACTGAAATCACAATAACTCTGGTAAAATCGCTTTTAACTATAAAGAGCACGCGACGATCACGACCGATCAACTGGGCAGCGTCACTCGCAGACTAAATCGTTTCATTAAAGTCACGCCATGCTTAGCCGGCGTTCACACTAACACTATGCCAGCTATAAGCACACAATTAAACCGTGCTCAGTGCTCTCACTCTCACACCAAAGTTGCAGGCTGTTATGTAAGCATCAAAGTGCCTGAGCGGCAATGGCGTATCAGTCGGAAAATCAATTTTCGCTCACACTCACACCAATCACAGCGTCCGCTCACTCTGTAAACGCTCCCTGACAGGACAGTGATCTGTGCTATTGGCTTAAATGCAGCCGACGTACAAATTAATTCCCATTTGATATCTATAACGCTAATCTCGTTTTAAATGTTGATAAGCAAAAACTTTCAAGTAATGCAAGGGTATTTAATGCTTGGTAACCCGTGGAAAATTGTCATTTTTAGCTTTGAATTAGGGACATCTTTCCGATATGTGTGTGTTGCAAATGGAGTTATAAGCAAACTATGCAGCTAAAAATTGTACGTATGTATTTAATAACTATAACTATATTTGTAATAATACCTATATTTATGTCTGTATCTGCATCTTCATCAATATTCATATCTATATTTATATCTGTTATATCTGTATCTATATCTATCTATACGAATGCGCGGTCAAAGTTCTACGTTACCTGATCCCGTTGCGACACCGTCGTCACAACGTCGGATGCCTGTGGCGCTGTGTATTGACCTCATGCGGGAAAGTATTATTCAATAAATTGCTCTTCATATCAACTTGGGGCACATGAATTATGTGCACAGCAGCAGCAAGGAGCAACAAGGAGCCGTCGCACGTGACACCTTAAGCCCAATGGTGTCCACCCCTCCCGCACACCCGCACCATCATCAGCCCCTGCCCCACGCGCGCACACAGTCATCAAGTTATGGCTGGCGTGCACTCATCATCAGCTTGGTTGCGTGCGCGCTTAGCTTGGCAACTGGAAGGGGGCGCTGGGTGGTATTGGGATTGGAGTTTAGGTTGGGATTGGGGTTCGGGTTTGTGGGTGTTGGCACTGGCGCACCGTGTCGAGACAATCTGTGGCCTAGCATGGCTTATAAATGATGCACAGGCTGGGTTCAGACGTGCGCCCACGCTCACACACACCCGCCCGCACAGACAGCGACCCGGAGTCCCGGCCTGCACACCCCCGCCATCCCTCCACTCATTCCATACCGCACAGACATAACTTTTAAGTTCGAGACTTCAACGCCCCGTTTGTCAGGCTGTAATTCAACGCTGTTTACGTGTCCTCCGCCTCCAGCCACATCCGGCGAGCGCAGCAAGTTGTCTGCGTGTGTGTGTGTGTGTGTCTGTGTATGTGTGTGCCATACTACTTAAGCGTGCGGCAACAACAACCAGCACAAGGAAACGTCCAGCTGTCGGCACGGGCACAGAGCCATGTGAAAATGTTTGTCTGCCTGTGTGTGTGTGTGTGTGTGTGCATGCGTGTGTTATGCTTACACGAGGCATACAGTCACACACACCGACACACCACCCCGGGCTAAGCACAAACTCCCTGCCGTTAGTCAAGTCGCAGCCGCACAGTCAAGTGGAACTCCAAATGCGTCAAGTGAGCGCAGCGCGAAATGCGCCTTTGCACCACACACACACACACACACCACACCGTCCTCCTTTCCCCTTTCCTTTTCGCTCTACCGCACTTGTCGCCCTTATCGTGCACCCACACAAAACAGTAGCAAACTTTGCTACAGACATCCTGTGGCGAATTATGGCGCATTTCTTGTTTTGTTTTCCTCTGTTTTTGATTTAAGCACAGTACGTAGCTTTTCTTCTATCTCGAAGCAGTCAAGTGAACCACTTTAGTAGTGGGCGGTAGTTCATGCTAGTTCCAAATAAGTCTACGGGGCCATTACTTGATAAAGCAGTCTTGTTACAGCTTGAACCTTTAAGAGATTTATAGCGAGGGTTTTATTCAATTACGCATATATTTTTTAGAAAAAAATGCGTAGACATTTTTCCATATTTAAATTATAGCGTTCTTCTTAGCGCTGTACTATTTTCTCTATTTTTGGCTCTACTACAGCTTTTTACTTGTTGGTATATTGTTGTTCGCTCAAACGTCAACAAACAAGAAAAAACAAACTGCGACAAGCCTAGTTTTAAAATTAAAATTTTTTTTAATTTAGTTGAACTTGCTGCATAAGCTGACTAGTTCACTTTCAGTCACTTTTTCATTCATTGAATTATTTAGCTAAACTAAACAACTCTAATTTGTAGTTAGTTCCAATTCCAATAAAAATAGCACCAGTTCGGCAGAGCTACAAAAGTCGCAATTAAGCACATTTTTTTAGCGCTCTGATCCGATCTACATAACCGCTCTTTTGAAAATTCCGCATGCGATTTTTATGCAAAGCGAAAAAAGTTAGAGAGCTGCCTAGACACAGATGTTACCCACAGCGCAGCTCGGCGCCTTCAGCGCTGGATTCAACTTAGTCAGCCGCAAAACAAAAACAGGATAAAAGGAGGTGGGGAAGAGTGTGATGACGGCAAACCAAAAACTGTATATGAAAGAGGAGAGAGAGAGAGAAAAAAATAAAACGGCTCGCTTAAAAATGGCGCAGTTCACGTCGGTGCGGGCAGCATAAACAAAATGACATAAACAGGCAACGTGAATGGGCGGGGCGGCGGCTAGGTGTCGAGTCCTTGCACGAGCGTGCAAATCCCTAGCACTGGGCGCAGAGCAACAAAAGTAAACTTGCGAAAAAAGCGTACAAATAAAATCCACATCCACACGACGCAAATTGTATTTTTCCTTTCTTTTTTTGTTTTTTGCTGGCGCTGTGTCCGTGTCCGTACGTTGTCCTGCGTCTGTTCCAATTGCTGGCAACAACTGGCGGTCGCTGCCGTCACGCATCAAGCATTCATGCCAGGCAGCAACTACAACAACAACAGTTGCACACACACACACACACATATACGGCGCTTACACGCCTCCGCACGCGTCACACGAAAGCACGAAACCAATTTGAGCACCCACATTCTCTCTCACCCAATTAGTCGCACAGACACAGACACACGCACGCAGCTCACTTCCCTTCCGCTCTTTGCCATCCACAACAGCCATCGTTGTCGTTCGCTTCGTGTCGTTATCCTCGCGCGCACGCTGCTGCACACTTTTTGCCGTTGCTTTTGTTGCTGTTGTTGCCCTTTTGCCATCATCAACGCCATCAGTAGCGTAAGTTGTGCTGCCAGCGAGCCTTGAAATAGCGGGCGGGGGTGAAGGGGCAGCGCGCACAAAACCCACAAAAACAGCAGCAACAACTACTTCAGCATAAGCACATGCATGTATGTGTGTGTATTTGCCAACGTCGCCGACCAACAAGCGACACGATAATCTCGCACGTCGCATTTTTAGTTGCCGCACCCACCGCACACGACGCCAACACACATTCATGGTCCTGGCAAAAAGCCAAATGTGGCAAGTAGCTGCTGCCAGTCGAGTTGGTTAGCTGAGCGGTGGGGGGATGGGTGGGTGGGGTCCTGCCAGTTTGCCAGTGAGCGCGCCAGGCAGTAAACGGGGCGCAGGCGGGTGAAGCTACCGACAAATGCTTTCGAATTGCCATGACAATCAAAATGCTTACAGGCACAGTGTGACCAGGCGTTACATAAAATGTACTTTATGTGTGGTATACACTAGGCATCCGCTAATTAGCGCACAATTAAGAAAAATGTGCGCAGTGTATCTAATTCTAATGTGGGGCAAGTATAAAAACTTTAATTTAAAACATTTTCAGAAAATTAGGCGGTTTTTTTACCACGGTGCTGGCGACACAAGTGCGACAATATCAACAAGCGTAGCTGCCGCCTGAGCTTTAGCCTGACGACGCCCATCAGACACACTTCAGCTCAGGCTGTCATTTCGTTTGCTCGTGTATGTGTGTCTGTTTATTATCGCCAGTGCGACACCACGTCCAGGCTCCCCATCCATCCCATTTCCCAGAAACTCCTGACATCGGCAAGCTCGTGCCCTCAGGCAAACAGAACTTTGTCGTTGTCGACCGTACAGTGGTTAGTTCAAGACGAAAACGTTATAAAAATCAAAAAAGGTTTACACAATAAAACGCAATAATAAAATTAAATAATAATAATACATTTAAACTTGTTAAAATAAAAAAATGTATAAAAAAAGTATTAAATCTGATTTTCAACAGGCAAATCTCGAACCAAACTCCAGTGAAATAAAGTTTTGCACCACTGTACTTCCCCTTAATGCTGGTAGTCAAAAGCTGCCGCCGACGCCAAAAACAAATAAAAGTGAAAAAATATATATAAATTTGTGTGGCACGGTACGGAAGCATGTTGCCGCGCTGGCGGCATTTGCGACGCATAACGACGTCGATGACTGCCCTTCTCAGCGGGGTCCCCCACTCTCTTTCATCCTTCCGGCCGTCTCCTGGCCCGCGCCACATCGCGTCGCGTTGCCATTTTTCTACCCACCGCACCGCACTTTTGAAGTTTGAGCTAAGTGACATGCTGTTTATTGTTGAAGGGTGTTAGAATTGCGCTCGGCGCGTACATACCAGTTGATTTGTGGAGCGAGAAATTATCATGCCAGTCTTGAGCACCGCACGCGCCCGTCGCCTTTACACGGCAAGCAAATATTTACATCCAACCTGGCTCGTAACCGTGGCCAATTAAGTCAAACAACAATCGTAAATTCCATCGATTGCTGGCACTAGAGTTATAGCCAACTAGTGCATGGGGTTGATTAATGCTTTGATCAAGGTTTATTCTTAATATCTAGTTGAAATATTACGAATTAGATCGTACCAAATAAAATATGATATAAAATTAACTTAATAAATTTGAATTAATAATTATACGTTTGTAAACTCAAAATTTAAGCCATAAGAATAATTTGACCGCTTATAAAAAAAACATATGCCAAATCTTAACCTGATCTAAAGCAGTAATTGTTCTTATATGCTATATCTGATCTTAATTTTAAATGAAAAGTTTAAAAGTTTTTTTTCTGTTTGATCATTAGTCAAAAAGCGCTGCATTTTGTCGAATAAAGCTCTAAAATAAAAAAAACTAAAAAGAAAATTTCCAAAGAGCAGCTCATTTTTCAAATATTTTGGAATTAAAATAAAAATATCTAAAGTAACAAATGGTTGATAAAAAAATTGATTTTAAATTTGTTATAATAAGTTTTTGTTACTATTTTTATCACTCCAATTAGTAATAGTAATCACTCCTGGTCCACTTCAAATGGCTTAAAAATTATTCTTTATTGAAAAAACACATTTTAAATTGATTTTTAAAAGATTTACTGTAAATTATTATAAAAAAATTTAAGAATGTATTAACTACATTATAGACCACACTTTTAGAAGCTTCTCATTAATACATAGAAGAGATTGAAATGTAGCAGATATATTTGCAGCCCGCCAAAGTATGCAATAAAAATGTGCCCACACTATTAGCCACTAGCCACTAGGAATCGTTGGCGCATACTTGTTGAGTGCGGTGGCACAGTTCTTTTTTGCACAGTGTAACTTTTCACTTTATGCACACCATAGAGAAAAGGTCCTGTTCACGCCATGCCATGCCGTCAAACATACAAACAGGACACGGCGACAACGGACAACGGATTGCCTGGCTGCTGTGGCAGCTATGTACACCATGGATGTGCACACGAACGAAGCTGAGGTCGAGAATGGGGATTGGGAAGGGAACGGGACGGGACGGGGATGACGACGAGACGCCAAAGTTGCTGGTTGGTTGTGGCAACGGCTGCGTCTGTGGCAGTCCAAACGCCGCAGTGGAGAATAAAAATGAAGGCAAAGCGCCAACAACAACAAGAACAACAATGCTGCCACCGCTGCCACCACTGCGCGTCCGTCCGTCCACTTGTCCGTGGCACGTACTTTAGAAATTCCATGCAGATGTGCGCCGCACGCCGAGACGTGTGTTTTGATTTTCTGGCAAAAAAGGACGTCGAGCTGAGTAAAGCCAAAGCTCAACGAACGGGCGAACGAACAGGCGAGCGGCCACCCCTAAAGCAAAAACAAGCAGCAGTGAGCATGTCCGACTAGCAGAGTACCCCGTACTCGCTGCAACTACTGTGCTCTTTCGACTTCCCTATACTATATAAAAATTATTGTTAAACAATTTGTCCGATTTTGACATTAATTGTATATTAAAAGCTAGACGCAAAAGGTATATAGAGCATGAATATAAATTCATAAAATCCATGTATAATGTAGAAATTAAAATTTCGAACATGTGAAGTCAACTCAACTCAAATTATTTTACAGAAATTTTTATGTTAATTTTACGAATGTTTTGAAACTTTCTTTAATGAAGATTGCATTTAAATTCCCACGCGAAATTATCAACATTTTCATAATTGGTTAACTAGAAAGTTAAATATCTTAAATATTACTTACACATAAAATTTGATATATGCGTTTTTTAATGCTAAAAAAATAATAAATATTTGATGATTATTATCGCATCACTGCAGTCGGCAGGACGCTCTAGTGGCAGATTTTTAAAGCTCTGCTCGGATCGAGCTTTCGCCACTAGCTGAGTATATGTGTTTTTGATTGTTCTGTTATACAAAAATTTGAATTTGAAATTAGAGATAATCAAGGATAGATTTGAATTGATTGATTCGACTTCTGATGGTAGCTTTAGAATATATACAGATTATAAGCTGCCCGTCTATCAACTTATGCACAACTACAGTATACCCTTTTGTAAACAGTTTCAATGGGTATAGGGTATAACAAGCAGCAGCAGGAGCACACACTGTGCAGCTGGCTTTGGGGATTGTGCAGTGGGGCGTTCTGTAGAGCGGGAGTGAGGGGGCTGGGAACTGCGACTGGCAAACGGCAACGCACGAAAGAGCAGCCAAGCGAGCAAACCGTGAAAAAGTGTCGACAAAAAACAGCAAAAGCAACGGCAACGGCAACAGCGGCGGCCCCAAAGGAAAAACTGGCAACAACAGAAGGTTGCCACAGGAGGGCGGGTTCAGTGTGTATGTAGGTGTGTGTGTGTGTGTGTGTGTATTTGGTATGGCAGCGGGTGCAAAAGTCGGAGCAGCAGCTGCGCCACTTGGTGTGAGTAACGAGCCACGCGAACGCGCCTTTCCTGCTGTTGACTGCCAGTATGATTGACCCACCGCCCGCACGCCCGCCCGCTTGGTTGGGGGTGTGATCCAGCACTAACGGAATAATTGCTGGCAACTCCAGCAACAACAACAACAACAGCACACACACACACACACACACCAACGGAAGCCAGACGAACTGGCGGCAGCAGCTTGCGTTGGCTGATTTTGCACACACAAACACACACACGCCCACGCACACAACAGCCAGCTGGAAATTTGAGCATGAAAATCGTACTGAAGTTAAGATGCTTTTGACAACATTGCATTGGGAAAAGCAAAGCTTTGTTTTTTTTGGGTTTTTTTTCGACTTATTTCAAGCTGCATAAATAGCTTGGATTGAATTGCGAACGGGCTTTCTGTTGTTGTTTTTTTTTTTTGCTGAAATTAACTTGTTTAAGCATTCATGCACTTGGCTAGTTTGTGTTTTGAAACACAAAGAGCTAAAACAATGATTGAAAAATGTTTAAATGTATAAAAAATACATGAATTAATCTTTTATTTAATAAAGAAAGAAATATAAGTTAGGTAAACTTGCAAAATTGAGAAACAGCTTAAACTTTTAAAAACGGACAAGATTGCTTGTATTTCTGCCACAAATTATTTGCTAAGACCAATCTATTAATTCTTTGTTTACCCTTTTCTTTTACCTTCTTAGATAAGGAAGCAACAAAACAATCAATATCAATTGTTTGAAAATTTCCTACAGGGTATACTGAAGGCGCACACATAATCACACAAAGGTCGCGCCAGAGGCCGCAGGGAACACTTGGTCTCTTAACGTTGTGGTGAGTGTTCGAGTGTGTGTGTGTGTGCTTGTGTGTCTCTTCTCACACCCTTATTAAAGGGTATCTGAAATTTGTTACACAATGTGTAACGCATTCGAAGGAACGAAAATTTGAAGCCAAAGAGTATAATACAGCACTTTGTTTGTAATCAATAACTACGTCTATTTAATTTGAAACCAAATTCCATACTATACCATATAGCTGTAATAGTATACAAAATTTGTTTCTTTTTTAAAATATTTTGGACGCATTATTGAAAGCAGTAAGAGTGCTCTACTGAAGATTGGACTTTCACCTCAATTGTAAAAATTTAAAATTCAAGTATTTTTTGCGATCTTTATTCATTTTTTTCAACATCAATATAGTGCAAAACTTTCTATGTCGAAAATAATTTTAATTAATTTTTTTAATTCTTGATCTATGTATGGCCTTTTTCAAAATTGGTTTTTATCTATATTAAAATGGGGTGAGATAACGAAAAATAAATTCTACAAATTCAGATATTCATTCCGTGTTTCGATTTCTAGTTTTTAAATATAGATATATAGCTCTTTCTCTTTTATTTAAAGCATGGGATAAAGTAATGCATGATCAATTAACTAATTTCCTTTGCCTAAATGCCTATATAAAATCTTTATTTGTTTTGCCTATTACATAAATTTATATTTTGGTATACAGAAGGCTCTGTTATATATATTCCATAGAATAGACACTTTTGGTTGCTCATAGAGAGAAACTGTTGCAAGTCAATGCAAGGGTATTTAAGTGTCGGCCACTTTATTGTCCTGTTTTATGTATATGATATATATTTGAATTTTTTTTTTGTCTTTTGGGTGTGGAGTTGTGTAGCTGTCTAACACGCCATGTCCGTGTGGTGTTGCTGCCGCTGCTGCTGCTGGTGCTGGTGTTGGTGTTGGCGTGTGTCGTCTGTTTGGATTGTTGTTGTTGCTGTTACAGTTGTTGTTGGCTGTCGTTGTAATAGGCATTCCGTCGCTGCCTTTGAGCATTGGCATGGCTTTTTAGCCGCAATGCCGCGTCGTTGGCAAGCAACGTTTGCCCGGCTCCGGCTCCGGCTCCTGGCTTGAGTCTGGGCTGCCACGTCCGCTCATTCATCCGTTTGGCACCCACCTCCACCCTCCATTTTCATTCTCATTCCCATTCCGACCCGGTCTGGCTGGTTACATGAGAAAACTTTGAAACTGAAGACATGGCGGGGCTTGAGGCACGAACCGTTTGGACAAACGGACAGCTTGGGACGGACACGAATGGCTGCCGTTGCCGTTGGGCATAAATGGATGGCGTTGGCTGGTCGTCTGGGCCCCGGCGTGTGGCGGTGGCAATGTCTGATTGTTAGTTGGATTTTGGGGCAGTGCGGTTCAGGCCAGGCCAGGGCAGGCCAAAGCCAAAGCCAGTGCTGCGTCGGGCCGTTGCCACTTGCCAGCTATAGAAAATTGTCATAGGAATCATCATCGGCTTCGTTAGATGTGGCCTCAGTGGTAATTGTGGGACATTTTGTTGCCACCATTTTGTGCACACAAACACACACACACACGCACACACATACACACACTCAAACACAATGACTGCGTCTGATTGCGCGTCACGGCGGCTGTGGGCTCCGTGCTCCGGGCTCCGGGCGCACTGGCTTCGGAGATAAACGTTGAAAGCATTGGTCTTCGCCAGCGGGCAGGTGGCTTATGGTTGGGGAGTTTTTCTGATTGGGCAACTGGGTTTGAACGTGGGGCCTTTTATGTATGCGTAACTTTTTATGCACGCGTCCTCAGGTCGACCCGAACCGACTGTCACAGGTGCTGCCGCTGTCGGGCTGGAGCGCGGAGTGGGGTGAGTTGGGTCTTGCGGGGTGTGTGTGTGTCTGTGTGTGTGTGTGGAATGTCCGTAATAGCTAAAGAATTACATACTCACACCAAATTGGCTGAAACAGGAAGCGTAGTCGTTGCTTCATTAAGCTGAATTTCAGATGACGCTAGACAATGGGCGTGTTAAAACCAGGCCAGCAAAGCTTCGAGCCTTTGTCCAGGTGTTTCGCAACAATTCCTTTATTATTTTTTTTTTTTTGGCTGAATTTTAAATTAAAATACATGTTTTTATTGTGTGTGTGTGTGTGCAATTATCATGCCTTGGATGCTTTGTATTTATAATCATATTTGAATCGAAATACACTCGATAATTAATATGATCGCAAACAACTAAATAGGCGTATGGAAATTGTAGGCGTCGCCAAATCATTTAGCACATATAAAAATTAATATGTTACGGTATTAGAAGTTTTCTGCACAGTTTCCGGATTGGTGGCTAATATTTCCTTTATGAAAGTGGCCATACAAGATCGAGAAACTTTTAAAACCAAGACAATCCAATTGTCTAGCAAGCCTTTTCGAAGCCAAAATTTAAATATTTTTAATATTATGATTATTAAAACTTAACCGAACTAGTTTATTTTTTTAATTTTTCAGTTTGCATTAATGAAACTTCGCTAAAAAAATTCCACCCCTTCATGACAAAGAGAATATTATTTTTTAAATTTAAATGAATGTCACAAGTCAAATTTCTAAAACAAGCCGGGCTGATTGAGTTGTGTTTTTTTTTTTTTGCAAAATATCAAAATAAAAGTACTTTGTAGATTTTTCTAAAATGATTTATGTTCTCGAAACTAAAAAGACAAGGGCAATCTTTCTGTTTTAATTTAATAATATTGATAGTTGATTCCTTCATTTAAAATAATATATATTTAAATCCTTAAAAATGAATTATGCTATTAACAGATGTAATTTTAAGAAACCGTTCCAACTAACAGCTGCACAAATACATAATATAAAAAAAATATATAGTATATAGTATAAATTATTACATATTCACTTATTTTTCTTTTGATTTATAAATAATTGGATGTTTCAAAATTGTATGTTTGATAATATAAATCATCTCTAGATCTAACTGTAAGTGCTCAATGTATCCACTTTTTCCAAGTTTATCTCTGACCTGGAGCCTTTCCACATGATCTTTCAAAAAAAAGAAGAAGCAGGAACTTATGCGTGCTTAAACGTTTTACAGCCCCGTGAAGTTAGCTGCGATTATGTGTTAAGTTCGCAGTGTGGCAGCGCTGAGTGGCGGGTGTCGGTTGACGGGGTGGCAGCGTTGTAACTGACAAATTGCCTGCATACGAAAGCAGGAAAACAAAAACAAGACACTAGCGAAACCATAAAAAGCTTAAAAGCAAGCGCGGTCAGTCGCATTTGCACCTGTTCGCAGTTGTTGTTGTTGTTATTTGCTCTTTTATATATGTAAATATATATAAATACACACACAGGCACACACACACTAAATGCACCTTTTGTGTAGGCAACACAAAATATTTCAAGCGTCAACGTGACAGGTCTCGCTTATTGAGCAGGCGACACCGCCAGCCCCATCTTCCCGTCCCCTACATCCACCTACTTAGACGCGACTCAAACTCACTAGCTGCCTCAGTTTACTGATTTTTCTTTCGGTTGTCCAATACCCTTACAGCAGGATATTGTTGCAAAATGTGGAAAACTAAGAGAAGAAAACATGCTGGAACCCATAAAGTATACATTTATTTGAAAATATTTTTGATGAGAATCAAATGCTGATTTAATACAGCCATAACACTATACTACTATATCATAAAATTTTTATTTACAAATATTCTTATTTTGCAAAATATCCTGACTAAACTTGGGTATTAAGAGTATAATCATACTTATAAGATACCTATATAATATTATTAATATCGGACCATTATATAATATAGTTAATTTTAAAAGAAATCTAGAATTAACTCTCCCAAATATATTAATAATATAATTAATAATATTAATTTACTATAGGAACGAATTGTTCCAATACAAATTATTTATTTCTAACTACTATATAATTTAGCAACCTATTGGAATAATCAGTCATCATTTAGCGAACATCTTCTATATGTCTGCAAGGGAATTTAGTCGTCGGCCGCCCCGTAAATAATTATGCCCGAGTTTTTTATTCGTATTTTCTAATGCCGCTGGCATGCGGCAAAGTTCTGTGAGTTGAATTTGTGGTTTGTGGTGGCGGCGGTTTGTTGTTGGCACGCTACACGGAGGTGCTGAGGTGCCGTCCCGGCACAAGCAAGTCATTTAAGGGCAGAGGATCAACAACACACAAACACACACACACACACACACACACACACACACACACACACACACACACAAATACGCCTGAATTGTTTGCGTGTATATATGTAAATATAAAAGTACATATGTATATATAGCTGATACAAGCGGCGCAACCTTTTGCCTGCTTTTTGACGACGCAGTTTGCACAGGCCTCTGGCAGATGATTTTGTGAACCTTTTCTTTTTTTTTACAAAGCCAGCAAGTTTTTTCCCTTGTGTTTATCGTCTAGTTTGTGTGGGTGTCAGTTCTATTTGACAGTGGTGTTAGTTTATACAAAAATGTGACCAAAACTGTTGCCCAGCCAAGTTTAGTTTAAAAGGTTATCATAAAAACGGTGGCTATCTAAGTGCGTAGCTATTTTAAAGTATCTTCCTAAAAGTGTTGCCTATCGAAGTGCGAAGGTAAGTTATTAACAGCATAGACAAATTGGCAGCACTTTTTTAAAATGCCATTTAAGTAAAACTAGAAAATTGACTACCCTTTTTTAATTGTTATCGTAAAGTTTTGCCTATTTAAGTGCGGAAATGGCAACACTTTTTTCAAATGTGAGGTAAGAGTTTTGTCTGGTTAAATTGACTGCACTTTTTTAAATTGTCAGCGTTGCCTAATTAAGCACAGTTACAAATTAGAATATGTTCATTTGCAATACTTAAATTTGAAATTAAAAAATATATATTTTTGCCCAAGTTTAAATGTCTGTAATTGTTCTTGCTGTTGCTGTGGTTGCTATCGCTGCCACTGCCACTGCTGTTGTTGTTGTTGTTTTGTATTAGCGCAGCCAACGGTAAAACTTTCAACACCCATCCACCCACGCAGACAAGCTGCTCGCACTCAAAAACCACCTTCCACCACCTCCTTGCCATCATGACGACCCAAAATCCCAAAACGAACAAGCGACACGCGCCCCAGCGTCGGGCTTGGCACGGCACAAGCACAGAGCACGTCGACGACAGACGCCGCTGCCAGGGCCAACATTAGCATTGAAGTGTGCAAACGACGCCACCCACAGACACACAAACAAACATTCACACACACACACACACACATACACACACAGACAATGGCATACAGGGCAGGGCAGTCTGCTGTCGCCGTTGCCGTCGCCGCCATGCGGCAGTTGGAGCACTCACGCAAATTTCAATTTTTTTCACACCAATGGCTCTTGCTTGCCCTCTGCCTTTGCCACAATGCGGTCGTGTGTTCACCCGACAAATGGCTCAAAACGGATTTCGATTTTGACTGCCCCAAAAAACTTTACGAGGCGAACTAGTGAACGCAAACCCATTTGTAGAGTTGTGTTCTTTAGTTCGGAATTATTCAGATAATTAATATCTTCAATTGTTAATAAATTATGCATTATGTTTAGTTATTTGGTGGCTTACCCTGAACAACTGAATAAACTTAACGAATCGTTTACGATAAACTGAATAACTGCACGAGTAAATAAAATGACTGATTCTATTAAATAAAAAGGAACGTACATTGCATTATGCTTGCAATTATCGTTAGCACTCGATATGTCTAATTGGTTTCGTTTTTCTGATATTCTTAGGGCCGCTAAAGAGCAGATTTACAGTTATCGTTTCTCGTCAATTTTTGCAAGATTTTATTTTGTATTGTTTTTTCGTTAAGAGCCTTACGAATCGGTTAAATTTGTTGGCTGTGCCTGCTGTCCTACTGCCAGTTTTCGAAGCACGCGCCAGGACACAGCCGCACACACACACACATACATATAACGACACGACCCGCACACACAGCCACACAAACTTATTGTACGTGCTTTTACTCACACCGTGTGGCGCACTTCCTTTGATTTAGTCATTTTTCTCTCTTTAGCCGACAACCAACAAGCCATGTGGCTCCTCAGTCTCTGCCTCTGCCAGTGCCAGTGGCAGTGCCAGGCAGCGCACGTCGCTAGTTGCCAGTTGCCTGCCGCCCAGTTGGCAGTATGCGCAGTTCCGACGATTTCTCGGCGTGTGCATGGAAAGTGTGGGTTGCCGCCCCAAATCGTCCTGGGCTTTTTTTTTTTGCTGTTTGATTTTCATTTTTGTTGTGATAGCAATACCTTGGCCACTTTTGTTTCTGTTGTTGTTGGCTGATGTTGAAGTATTACTTTGCAGCTGCCACATTGCGGTGCATAACTTTTATTTTTTGTTATTCTTTAGCATTCTCTTTATATTTCGACTGCACAAAATTGCACAGCTGTCAATATCGATGCTTACACATAGCACACAAATGTTATCGAAACGATCACCGTCGATACTCATAAAACTGAATACCCAAGTTGCGTACTCACATACATATACGCTTAGGGACTGCGTGCTCGTATGTGAGCTGTCAAGCAGTCGTGCAGAAACAAGAGACGGGCGGACGGACGGTAGCATAAGCATCGGCATCAGCGACAGCCGACAGCTTCAGCTTTGTTGCTGTAGCTTAGAGTATGGGTGCTGTGACTGCTGGCGGGCCCGTTCCTAGGTCTCGGTGTGGCTATAAACGATTTATGTGTATGCTTGTGAAGGCCAAGCGCCACATGATTGCACCACCACCCCTACAATCAACGGCGGCATTCAAGTCATCGTTCAGTTCAGTTCAGTAATTTTACAGACTGCGCCATCAGTTGCCAACATGCAGAAGTAGAGGAGGAGGCTTCACTGGCTAGCTGCCTCACTTCCATGTGGCTTGGGAGGGCAGCTTTCAGTTTCTGCCTGCATCTGTAGGAGTGCATGTAGCTGGCGGCTGACAGTTGGACAGTTTGTCGAGGCGCCAACATCGAACCCGACAAAACAGCAAGTGGTCCATGCCAATTGCCAATTTTGTTTAGACCAAATGCGTAACAAAAGCCGCTAATAAAGTCAAGCAATGCACTTATTATTATATATGCGAATATTTAAGTGGGTTAGTGACGTAACAAACTCATATGCAAGCTTTAGGCTTTTAAATATACACGGTCACTCTTACAGCGCATCCTATTATGTTTCATCTAAAACACCTGTGACAACTTATGTTAATGTTGAAGTATTGCACATTTAAGCACACAATTTTCTCTCGCATTAAACTATATAATGTATATTAATATGTATTTATTTCGCTGGACAATGTATTCTGATAGCCCTGTTGAACCTTGAGCTTTGTTATCAATATAAGCCAAGATATCGCTTAAAGCAGTTAAAATAAAAAAATGTAGCATACTTATCGGAAATTTTTTAAAATATACATACATATATGTACATATTCCAACTGTATATATGCATTGCATTGGCCTGGCCTTTGATCAAAATCTACAGATTTAAACGCATATCTGCAATTTGCGCCTTTTGTCAAGCATCGCTGTGATATCTGTCGAAGGCAATGCCATCTTCCTCCTATTTTTCTTTTTTGCGGCCCACATCGATGTCGTATTTATCTAATAGTCCCTGCTGCTGTCAGAATGGTCTGCGTCTGCTGTTGATGCCCCATGCTACAGGCATTGCTGTCGCCTGGCTTATTATTTGCCACGACTGCTGCGGCGCTAAAGTTTCGCCTCGTTGGTGTTATGATTTCAATGTGGGTAGCCCGAACGGCACGACGACCCCCCCGATCCACGACCCAAACCCACAATCGCAACCGTCATCGTCAGCATCTCCACACATACACATGCACACTTCAACCCCGCCCACACACACACACACACACACGCCAGCCCACTGGCTACAACCAGAGCTAACTCGCTGGCGTTTGCGCAGACTACCCAATAGACAAATATATCGCATAGTTGAGGATTGTTTTGCTTACTGAAGTGATGCTGGAATATTTATGTCAAGCCTACTTTTTACCAGATCAATAAATAATTAAGTACTGCACATTTACACATTTTGAATACTTAAAAAATCTTACAAAATCCATACAAGAGTTTCTTTAAATAAATAATTGTAATTATATATTTGTTGGTTTGTTAACTTCAATTTGATAAATAAATAACAATCGGTTGAAAAATTTGATTTTTTATGAACAACTTGGCGATTGAAAGTGTTTACACATCTACACAATATAATCAATGTCGGATCACTTTATCATATAGCTCATATAGAAATAATTCATAAAAAATAGCTTTTGGACAATATTTTTGATTTTTAAGATGTCTGCTTACAAAGTTGTCAACTTATCTGAAATTAGTATTAATATCTTACAATGATAACATATAGCTGGCATAGAAATTATCGGTCGAAAAACACGATTTTATATGAAAAACTTTTTTGTTTCTTAAGATATACCAAATAAGAGTTTCACTATATCTGCAAATTATGATCGATATTAGACTCTTCATTAGAACGGACCCATAAGAATGGTTTTGTTTTTGTAGTATAAAACCCAGCGGTCTAAAATTTATTTTTTTTAAATTTAAAATATATAGTGTATTATAATTGTATTTTTTATAGTAGCTAATGCCAATTCCCAATAAAAAAAAACACCATTAAAATGTTTGCTGGCATATTCTATTTGTGCCTAAACGAATTGATTTGTACGCCAGTGTGTGTGTGCATGAGGGTTTGCCAGTATGTGTTTGTGTGTGTGCGGGGCGCGCGTACGTGCGAACTTTCTGTGCTCGCCAAAGCCAGACATGGTCACGCCGTCTGTCCGTCCGTCTGTCGCTGGCGGCACGTCGACTGGCTGACATTTGCCGCATTTGCCAACGCCCAACCGCCCACAACTGGCAACATGCCGCCGTCGTTAAAGCTTTGCTGCTGCTGATGTGCGTTTGTGTGTGTGTGTGTCTGTGCGTCTGTGTGTGTGGCAACCATTACCACAACCACCATTAACGTGCCAGGCAGTCAGCCAGGCGTTGCTGTTGCTGTTGCCGCCGTTGCCACTGTTGTTGCTGTTCTTGTTCTTGTTTTTATTGTTGGTTGACTCCAATCTGCTTTGGTTGCTGCGCCACACGACGATGGTGACGGCGACGGCGACGACGACGACGACTACGACGACGGCAATGGCTATGGCTATGTCGTTGGCTATTCAGTCGGCAAATTTTGTACGAGCAAAGCGCACGCGACGGCAGCCAAGTAAAAACGAAAAGTCGGAGTGCCTTTCACCGTTACGCTTACCGTTGGCTTCTGTTCGTAGCTATTCAGTTCAGTTCAGTAGCGTTGCCTTCTATGTTCGTTCGATTTCGGTTTTTAGTAGTCGGTTTACGCTCGGCCAACACGGACGTCTCATGTCGTTTGCAATTTAACGTGCGACATTTTCTTTGCTGAACGACTCAAAGGCCGTTTGGAAAAAGACGTAATTTTATTTCCCAAATTTGGAAGCGCATTCCGGTAAACCTACGGCAGATCGTGAACTTAGTTTTAACTAACCGAAATTTAATTGTGAATAAGTTTGTGTGTGCGGGGAATTCATTAAGAGTTCGGTAAAAATGACAAAATGACAGCAAAACGTGATAAGGATTACAACAAAAATAAAACGACAGCGGGTAAAAAATTCAATTCCAAAACAAGTTCAACTTAAAAATTATTTTACAAAAAATATTATTTATATAAAAGAAAATACAACTAAAAAACAAAATTGTCGTTGGTTCGAACCAATTATGTGGTTTAGGTCCGGTTTTATGAATTTGGGTTCTCGCATCAATGAATGGTTTGGTTCAACATATTATATTTTTTTAAAAAAAATTGTTAATTTTATTTTTACAGAATAATAATTGATTTTCTTCGGTTTTGTTATTGTTTATTCTTAAATTTGTTTTAGGGAGTATGTATGCAGCCTCTAAGGTCACGGATTATACCACTGGTTCCGTTTAAGCGACAGCTTATGATAGTAAAAATATCAAAATTCCTGGAATAAACTGGCTCGGCTTAAAACCAGCAACAACAACAAAATACGGGATTACAAATTAGTTTTTGGCCCATTGGATCATAGAAGTTGTTAATTTATTCTAGCCAACAAGTTCATCACATAAATTAGTTATATACCTACAATGTTTCGAATTACATTATTATATAAAAATCATAAGTTTTAAACGTTTCCCATAAAATTGTTTTCCAACCAGTATTTGATATAAAAGATGGACAGGGCCTAGCACAAAACTTGTATAGAGAAAATTCGACGTAACATGAAAATTGATATTTTTATATGTATAAAGTTTATATAAAATTATTTCCATTGTATAATGCACAATGAGTAATTTAGGGGTTTTTTAAGGAAAAAAAATTGAAGTCAAATTTTATTAGAAATTTACTTTCATCAAAATAGAAAAAGTTTTAATTCTGTGAACGATTTAATTTGAATATTAGGCCACTTATTTTTCTACTTAAAAACAAGCCGGAGTATTTTTTTTAAATGAGAAACCCTAATTTGTTGTATATGAGATACTTTTCCAATTTTGTAGCATACTTATGGGAGACCCGTTCTTGAAAATAACTGCCTCTAAGTAGTAGTGTAGTTAATTTAATAAATAAATTTAATTTTTACATTTGTATATAGATGGAGATCAAGATCCAAACAATTACATCTGAGCTTAATCGAGGTTTAACTACATATATATATATTATTTTAAGTACATGGTATATTTTTTGTTGCAGGCCTCGGATTCTCCGCCTCCAGCTCAACCAATGGCAGCGGCATCAAATCCATTGGTCTGGTGAGCTCCTCACAGAATGTAACCTCGTCGCAGGACATTAGCAAGCGTACGAATAAACCACTCATGGAGAAGCGACGGCGTGCACGAATCAATCAGAGCCTGGCCATACTTAAGGCCCTCATCTTGGAGTCGACCAAGCATCAGAATGCCAAAAATGGTGATGGCCAAGCGAAGCACACGAAATTAGAGAAGGCGGACATCCTAGAGCTGACCGTGCGTCATTTTCAGCGACACCGCAATCTGGATGATCCAAGTGGGTAGCTTCTCGCTTTGCCCTTTCACCCGGTCCTAATCCCATGATTTTTATCAGCAGCCGTGAACAAATATCGCGCCGGGTACACGGATTGCGCACGGGAAGTGGCACGTTATTTGGCCACGCCGGAGCCACCGCCGATGGGGAACATGCCGACACTGGCTGAGCCCGGGTCAAAGGCGCGCCTGCTGCGCCATCTCGATCAGTGCATAGCCGAGATCGATGTGGAGATCTGTCCGCACACAACGACGCCCAATTTTGCGGAGAGTCCGAATAGCAGCAGCCGCAACTGTTTTGATATTAAGAAAACGACGCCAGCGCAGCCCGAGGAGCACTCACTAGATTACAGCAGCCAGGACTCCAATCCACTCGACTACAGCAAAGGTCTCAAGCTGGGCGAGACGCCGCTGCTGGTGGCCGGCGATCAGCGACCGCTGCAGCCGCCGCAGGATGAGAACAATAATCGTGGTCAGCAGGCGGCGCAGGCGTTGCTGCCAACACAGCAGCAACAATTGCAACAGCAACAGCAGCAACAACAGCAACATCAACAACAACAACAACAACAGCAACAACAACAACAGTCGCCGCAAAATGGCGCCGTCATCGAACTGGGCTACGAGCACGATGCCAACAAGGTGGTCTGCGTCAACGTGCTGGAACAGTACAAGCAGCAGCTGAAGGCTCAGAGCCAACCCGAGGGTGTCACAGCCAATGGCGTTCTGGTGCTGCCGCCGCACTACGTGCAGCTGGCAGCGGCGCTGGGCTTAAGCGCCCAGCCGATGGTGGATCCGATAGCGACGCGCACAGATTTCGAGCGTCTGATCGAGTTGCAGCGAATGCAGCCGCATCTCGCCGGCAAGCTGAGTCCCAATTTTGCGGGCAGCCTGGAGGCGGCGCACGTAGCCGCCGCCGCGGCTGCTGCCTACGCCAACAGCATGGCCAACAATCCAACGGCCGCGGCAGCCATGCTGAACGAGCGACCCGCCTCGGTGGCCTCCTCTACGGCAGCGGCATCGGTCAGTTCGGGCGTCTCGGAACTGAAATCGGCGCCAGCCACGCAGCAATCATCGCCCCGCTCTGAGAGCGGTATCGGTTCAAACGAGAATGAAACGCTCGATGCTAGTCCGCAGACGAGCAACGCCGCGCGACAAGCGCTGCGGCTGCGCCAGGAGGAGGAGTACCGGGCACAACAGGTTGGCACCGATGAGAGCATGTGGCGGCCCTGGTAAAAACACGACGGCCTTGTACAGTGCAATGCTATAGCTTACTAAGTATATATATATATATATATATATATGAAAAAACATATATATACTATCTATATATGTATATGTATTTGTAGACTGCGCAAATTTGTTGCTTTGTTATGGATAATTAGACATTTTCCCTTTTTGGCTCCTAACTTACAAGACAAATATTTAAGTAAAAAAAAGAAACCCTATTGTTAAGCTCCTCCTGCTCGTATTTGGAAATTCAAGCACGAGATGCGAATTTTGAAATGCATTTTTCACGTGTGCCAATGCTAAAAAAGACTCTATAAGTAGAACAAAAAAATACTATCCGATCGTAATTGTATAATTCCAGAAATCTTTATGTTTTTATCCACATACCTTGCGTAAAATGTATCAAATACTGAAATTAAAACTACAGTAATGTTAAATCTATAAAGAAAACAAACGATTTTTTCTTCGCTATTTTTTAGGATTACCTTACTTTATCAAAATATCTTTACCTAAAAGATTTTCCAATTTACTTTTGCACAAAACACTTATAAAAAACTAAAAACAGTTACCATTGAGTGCCGAAGTTGAAGTTGGAGAAGGTTCGTGTTCGTGATATTTCGTGATATATATATTTATATGTATAGAATCAAAATAACTGGTTTTGGTTGGGATATTTGTAAAATCAAAAAAGTTTTTCATATAAAACTCATTTCTTGACCGATTGTTTCGATTAAAGCTATATTGTATTCAAATTCAATCCGGCCGATGTTGACATATGTATTGTCTCTCTATGGCGACTGACAGACGAACGCACATGTTTTGTAATAAATTATTGATGTCCTGTGTTCGGGTATAAAGATCAATGTCATATGCTGATTTAGCCATTGCCCAACTATGCTGCAAATATTGCAATATGAACGCTTCTATGTTAATCTAAACTCTATAAAGTTTTATTTTTGAAAGGTACACCATTGTAAATGTATATATATATATATATATAGATTTGTCGAAATAATATGACAATATAATCTGGCGAATCGCGAATAAATAATAGTTATATAAATATGCATATATACGCTAGAAACGAAGAATAATATTGCGTTTAAACATTTAACTAACGTAAACGGAAAAACTACTTTGATTTCATTGTAGTCAGCGATTTGCGCGGCGCCGATTGTCGCTGGCGTGCCAGGAATGTTTGTCCCGAGCCCATTAGAAGGGCCAATTTGGAGTCGACCGCGTCGCGTTGTGCATTGACGCCCAATCTGTAGTAAGCGCTGGCCATTAGCTGCTCCTCCATAGTGCTTATTTTGGTTTTTGACTCGTCCTCGATGACATCGACGCTCTTCTCAAGAGTATTTGCTTCCATAACTGCCAATGGAAAGGGGATTTCATATTCACACATATGACATATAATATTGTATTATAAACAAACAAACCACTGGCAATACGGGGATCTATATTTTTGATAACTTCTTTGGCTCTTTCGACGCATTTGCGGTACTTGACCTCGTAGGCCATTAGTTCCTGCTCGCGTGTGGCCAACGTTGACTCCAGCTGAGTAATTTTGCACTGCATTGTGGAGTTCTGTGTTGCAGATTCCTCAATTTGAAGTGCTAAAAAATTAATTTACAAATACCTAAATAAATTTTTTAAACAAATTCATTATTTAACGCATACTTTTTTGTTCATTGAGCTCCATTAGCTGCTTGATTTGTTTGCTGAATTCATTTCTGTGGCACAGAAAGCATTATATTAATTTTTTTATTCATTTCAAGAGTTCAAGTACTTACTCCTTCAATATAGGATCATTGCTTTGCGAGGCATGCGATAGGGAAAGTATGCGCTCATTAGCGGTCTTCATTTGTTCACGCAGATGCTCGCAACGTTTATTCGCATCGTCCAGCAGTTGCTTTGATAAAAAAAAAATAAGTTTAATACAATTGGGGTGGCAAAGATTAAAAACAGTTGAAGATTCTATATCAGAAACACGATAAATTCATAAACATAATTTGGTCTTATATAAAAATTCAGACGCAAAAATATCTACAGCTATGCATTCAAATTAGAATAGTTAATTCAACTTACTGCCAAAGCTGTCTGGCCTCCTTGTCCCTCGCGCAAGGCCTTGTTCTCCGCCTCCAGGCGTTGTATTTTATCCAACATAGCCGACGGTTGCAGTTCCCGCGACATTGTTGTGCCCGTCAAGCTGCCCGAGTTGGTGGACAGCTGGCCACACTTGAGCTCATCGAAGGCTTCGCGCAGATTATCGCGTTCCTTAAGCAAGCTGTCCTTTTCGCGTTGCAGCGCCAAATTTTTGCTGTCCAAATTCTTATTATCGAACTCTAGCTTGACATTTTTGCTGCTCTCAGCGTCTAGTTTGGTGTGCAGATCCTGTATCTCCTTTTTGAATAGCTCAATTTGGCCCTTTGTGTTGGCATAACGTTTAGCATCCTCCTCGAATTGTGCATTCTGCTGGACATAGTCAGCACTGCGCTCCTCGAGCATTTTGACGTGCTTCTTCAGATCGTTGTACTCCTCCAGCTTCTTCTTGTACGTCTCCAGCTGAGCTTCGCAGACCTTAAGCTTATCCGTAGATTCGCGCAGCACATCAACCTCATCCTTTAGTGCGGTGAGCACTGCTGTGCTTTTCTGTTGGCGTGAATAAGTCAAGATTAATAAATTTGAATTTTGTTCAAAGTTTTGGATATGCACCATTAGCTCCTCTATGCGCTGTTGCATGTGCAACATGTCTGTTTCCTGTTGCTGTGCCTTAATTTTCAAGTCCTCACGTGCGCCCTCAGACTGCAGTAGCTCCTCTTTAACCAAGTCCAATTGACGCCTGTTAAATAATATATTTTATAACATAAAATTAATTTAAAAATCTTGAAAGGATTAAGTTGTATACCTGAGCTCATTGTAGCGTACGGAGCCTGCTTGTATGGGACCCAGGGAGACGCCATCGTCGCCAATTGTATTGTGCTCTTCCAGCCGCGCAAATTCCTTCTGCACCTTTTGCAGTTCCTGCTGTAAATTTGTTTTCTCATCAATGAGCAGCAGCATTTTCTTTTCAGTTTCAAAACACTTCTGGGCCATGGCATCGCGCTCCTCCTGAAGCTGCACTTGCAGCGCCTTGGCATTACCATCGAGCATGCCGCTTAAAGAGTTCCGGGACAACGAACTAACAACACCGCCCTCCGTCGTCTGCCGCGTGGACGATTCCAGCTCTTGAAGTGCACGCATAATATTCGCCTGCAACTCCTCCTCCAAGCACATAATCTCACATATATACGACTGCTTCTTGGCACAATTGACAGCACAGCCCAAGACCAGCTGCAACAGACGCTCCAGTTCGGTGAGGTCGCACTTCTCGGCTATCGCCTGCACATCCGGCTTCACAAAATCATGTTGCAGCGTATAGTTGAGCACGTCGCTATAATACTCGTACACGCCCTCGACGACTTTTTTCAGATTGCTCATCCGCAGACGCCAATTGCCTCCCACAGCGCTCGGTTTGATCTTCGACAGCCACGAATCGCTGAATGATTCGGGTGCGAATTGATTTAGGGCCTGCGCTAGTGCAACACCGTCGGCTAGTTCGTCGGCGTTTGCGTGCGGCGCGTTTAGATTGAGGGTTTTGAACCACTCCAGCAGACTGTAATACATCCCGTTCTGTGCAGACATCGTACACAATGCAAATAAATATGACAAAACCAAACACAAAAATTAGAAATTCTTCACGGGAAAAACAACACAGCTGTTGCTTCGTAAACAAAACAGCTGCGCAGTGACGACACCGATAAAAACATACCGAACTGTTATCGAGAAATCGATTGCTTGTGATTTGCATTTATTAGCGGAATTCCGTGACAGTTAAATTCTAACTGAATTTTTATTATATAAAACAAATGTTAAAATGATCAGTTATATAAATTTGTATAAAATAATAATGTTTTACGAATTATTTTTCGATGATAAGACTTTAGTCTTAAGTCTATTATAAACTGTATTTTGTATTTGGTAACCGCACCTGTTAAACAACATTGGCGCGATTAACAGCTTGTGTTAGTTCTGTACGCATAGTGCTTAACAATAACATACAATTCTTAAAGGATATTACGATTTTGCCATATTCGCCTGTATCATGCTTTAAAAAAAAATTAATATTTTTTTAAATGTGAATATTTTACACAACAATCTGTAGGATAAAGCTTGACCAAAAAGACATTAAGCCTGAAGATTTGTTGAGTTTTGATAAAGTTAAGCGGTGTTTGAAAAATTGAGTCTTATACGCACATATCAAAGTTTGTGAATTTATATCAAATAACACGGGTTATCACGGAAGAAATTTCTTTTATACAGACAAATTAATAGACGGACATTCACAATATACACTTTTCATTCTATTAACCCATTGAAAAGCCTTTGATTTTACATTCTTTTCTAATGTCAATGAAAATTCTTTTATATAAAGAAAAAGGCTTTTACTTTTAATTATTTGTAATATTAAAATCTATTGCTAAGGTTGTGCCACTGTCTGTATTCATGCATTGCTCCACCCACTTCAGTTTTTCATCGTGATCTTTGATTTTCTCAATCGGTGTCCAGCTTAAATCAAATTCGAGCCTGTAGCTGCCCTTATAAGTCTGATCCACAGAATGGTTCCATTCCTACAATTAGTTGTTTTAATAAACAAATACTTTTCAATCGTAAAATGGTCCATTTACCTCTGGGGACAGCATGCTAAAATAGTTCTGTCCCGTGGGCCTTTGGTAAAGATGATAGATTTGGCCCGGCTTTTTAGCAAAATTGCAGGCAGCACTATGTAGGGTTCGGCTCTCATTGGACTCCTTGAGAATGTTCATAGCTTGGGCTTGCAACATTTTGATCTAAAAGAAAAAGTTAATACAAGGGCACATCTGCACCCCCAATATTGCCGCTCCTTACCTGCTCCAGTATAACAACCAATTTCTGGCTGCTGCTGTGCTTGAGGTGCTTGTCCGCAGATTGTATCTGCTGTGCCAAATTAATTATATCAGTTTCATCATGCATGGAAACTCGCATGGGATCCAATTGAAATTGAGGGTTTCGTTCAACCAGCTGAGCTGTTTTTGGGATGAAATAAAATTAGTTTCCCAAATGATCTACGCAATTAATTATTTTTGTATATTATAATCTGTTCTTAATACTACTTTCTCAACCTTTCTTCACTGCAGATTCATAAGTTAATTGCGTATCCATTATTGCACTTCTTTTCATTACAGATGCATTGAGCAAATTTTTAAATTAAATAAATGTAGAGCGAAAGATAGGACGAAAATTACGACGAAATTTTCACAAACAATAACATGTGTTCTTTTCGACATTTATCGCACAACGATATTTAACTATGTTGCAGCAATCGATAACAAAATGCGCGCAAACTTTTGCTATATATTAAAAAATGTTAAATATAAATTAATGTAATTGTTATAAAAAATTTTATTTTATTGCAGCATAAAAGCCGATTTTATATAATCAATATTGTGGCTATTGATCCATCATTTGCCAGTGCGTCACATTCGCACATTCCCATCGCTGAACATATACTAGGACATTGGGTTGGCACCACAGAGCAATAATATAAAATAAACCAATAAAACATCTGGTATGGCAAGCGCACATCTGTCCATACTGTGTGCGTCACGTGACTAACTGTTCAGTCCCACCACAGAAGGACACCGGTGGGTTAATCGAAATTTGGAACGATCATACACTAATCATATTGAATGAGAATATTGGCCGGATGCGTCTCTATCGTCCATATTGTCCTTGTTCGCCACGGCGGTAATCTTCTGGGCGATCATGTTCTAGGCAGCCGTCCTCGCCAGCGCAATGCACCTTCTGCTAATCGGTCGGTTAGCGCCTCCCAACTCAGGTAATGAATTTTTATTTGTCGCAGCAGACATTTACTGGACGTATCCAAATAGTCTCTAGCCCAATCAGCATACGAAAATCTCTCTTTCGAAAATCTCCGCCAGAGCAATGCGAATATTATGCTTACGTCCCGATAGTTAAGGCGGGAGGCGACCCAACGAAGTGCGAGAAGTTTTTTAAAACCATATAGAGATAAAATAAACGAATTCATGCTAACAATTTAATTCACAAACTGAAAAATTCAAGAATGTTGAATTATTTAATTTTCCAACTTGTTTTGCACGAGAAACGACGACTAATACACGAACTAATTTTTTTGTTTAGCAGGTCAAATATCACTTCGTAATAGCCTACTAGGACTGTATCCACATTCACGATGTTCAATCACATGTTAATATTCTCAATTCAAAAGGTAACAGGTTAGCAGTTAACAGGTCAAAAAGAGCGGGCACTGCCAAATGGTTTTTCTAGTATTCATTTAGTATCTTTTGATTCTGTTAACGCATTTAGATCAATAAAATCCAAAATATATAATTTAAATTTTGATTCTGCAGTAGTGCTGTTGCAACCCAAATACATTTTCAAAGGAATTAAACATGTAAATTTCAAAGCATGATTGTTTTTATTGTGAAGAACTTTAATTTTCGGCCACTTAAACAACTATACATAAAATATACGTTTCTCTTAACATTAAATAGTTAAGTAAATGCAAATGTCAACACGATATATGCAACAAACAATAATAAACATTTGGCCAACATTTATAAATATTTGATTATTGGAATCATCCAAGTCGAATACCAGGCTCAGGTGTATACGAAGTAAGCTTTATATACAGATTAAAAGTTTACTACAATAATAATGCGATCAAAACTACAGCTCAACGGTTTCTGACTGCTCCTCCTGGTTATTCTCATAAGTCTGTAAGTAATAATATTTCTCATATATTTGTTTTTGTTTTTAAAATTAAATAATTTTGGTACTTACATGTTGGGCTATTTTTAGGAGATGTTCGAATGTGGTTTTGCCTGTCTGCATAACCATGCTGTGGAACACGGAACTCTTGGACGCAGTCAGGAGCTCGTAGGGCGCACCAAACTCAACCACCTGCCCGGCATCCAAAACCAACACCTTGTCCGAGTCCATGATCGTGTGTAGCCTATGGGCAATTGTAAGTACGGTGCACTCTTTGAACTTATTCCTGATGGTCGTTTGGATGAGGGCATCAGTTTGCGGATCCACATTGGCGGTGGCTTCGTCCATGACCAGGATGCGATTCTCGCGCAGAATGGCGCGCGCCAGACACACCAGTTGGCGTTGGCCAACGCTGAAGTTGGAGCCACCCTCGGAGATGTTGCTCAGCAAGCCCATGGGCAGTTCCGAGATCTCGTTTTTCAGATGCACCTGCAAGTTGTTTGGATCAGTTATTTTCAATACAAATGAATGCCTTGTGCTTCTACCTCATCCAAGGCTTGCCACAGCTTTGAGTCGGGATATTGCTCGAAGGGATCCAAGTTGTAGCGTATTGTGCCGGAGAACAGCACCGGCTCCTGAGGTATAATCGATATTTTGCTGCGCAAGTCGTGCAAGCCCAGCTCCGCCGTGTTCCGCTCATCGATCAGTATGAAGCCGTCGTTGTAGGACAGTCGAAAGAGGGCATTGATGAGCGAGGATTTGCCCGCACCCGTGCGTCCTACGATGCCCACCTTCTCCCTTGGTGCAATAACGAAATTCAACGACTTGAGCACATACGGCGCCTCGGGATCTGGCACATAGCGTAAACTCAAATCGTCGGCGACAATTTTGCCCGCTTCTGGCCAGCTAGCTGGAGGTTTCTTGTCCGCCGGCGATGCAAATTCTCCTTCAGATTTCAGGCAACTGTACTCAATTACACGTTCGACGGAGGTCATGGAGTTCTCCAGCTCCGCGGACTGCCGCATGCCCCACTGCACCATTCCGGTCATGGACATGGCCTGTGTTATGGCCAGACCGATCTGACCCGGATTCTCCGGCGGGTTCACAAAGTTATTCAATATGATGATCAGCACATAAATTACACAAAACAGATCGAGGTAATAGCCAAAGGCGCGACTTGTCGACAGGAATGTAAAATAGCCAATCGAATGTTTGTCCTGGTACTGATCATATTCCGCCGTCAACATCCTCTGAGCTCGCATGGCGCGTATTGTGGGCAGCCCATTCAACGTGGCGCCGAGATGCGAATACATCGGTGAACGGGCAACGGCCTCCAGACGCTTAACGTCCCGCGATGTGCTCAGATAAAAGTTACGCAGATAATAAAAGGACCAAAGCATGGCCAGCGTATTGATCAGATACCAGGGATTGGTGACGCACAGCACGATGATGATGCCGGCCAGTGTGAGGAAGACCTGCACGCAGTCCAGCATCACGGCCGGCAACACCTCATCCACCTGCCCCATATCCATGGCAAACCGATTCAAAATCCTGCCCGACGGATTCGTATTAAAGAAATACATGGCCGCATGCGTTATGCCCCGGAACATGGCGTTGTGCAGCCGGCTTGACGAGTGCATGGCCATGCTAAAATAGAGGAGCGTGCGCAGCAAGGCGAAAATGATCAGAGCCACATTAATGGCCGCAAAATAGTAGATGTCCAGCGAGGATGAGGATGTGTTGCTCTTCACCCTGTAAACAAAAGAAACGATTTTATTAGAGGTCTATATCAGACAAATAACTAAAAATTGTTTTTGTGAAAAGAGTTTCCCCAAACTGCCAAAGAAAGGATTTATAAAATTGTTTAACAATATGTAATGATCTCTTAGGTAAGACTTTCGTTTTCTCTTGTTTTATAACAGCTGCACAGCACAACTTATACGGTCTCATACGACTCTTATATGAACTGGATAACTTAAGGGTTATTCTTATAAGACGTGCATATCAACCAAATTTCATTCTCCGCTTCGTCATGTACGATTTGATGAGACAATGTAAGTATCTAACTATTGTTATTAAAGGTAATATTAGAAAAAGTTATCCAGCAACAGCCATAAAAAACTTATTGATCACTTATAACGTGTAATGTTCTTTTACAATGCAACAGCTTACAAAATAAATAAATGAACAGAAAAGCCTTATAAAACCGTATGGCCTTTATTGAAAACGTTTCAAGGCTCTTCTGTATTAACAAGACCCCATTCAGACCCTCAAAGTGAGCAAACAACTGCATTGTTTGGCCAATTTTTCAAAAAAGGGAACTGAGCTAGGCTGCACTGTTAACATAACATAGTAATGTAAATGATCTGCAGTGCTGTTACTAACATGACTCTAATTAGGATTCTTCTAAATAAGCAAATGAGCACAAAGTCTTATACGGCTCACATTTTCCCCGCTACTTACCAATAGGACAAGAAGTAGTCGCCCCACGAGGCCATCAGTTGTGTGCCCAGGCACAGTAGCATCACCAGTAGAAACATGCAGCAGCCGCAGCCGGCCGCAAAGTATTTCCGATACATCTTCCAACCAATTTTGTTGTTCGAGCGCGTTTCGTGCACCTCGTTTGGTTTCTCGCGAGCCATTAATGAATCATTCACGCTGGTGTCCATGGACGAGGCGCTGCTGTAGCTTTCCACGCTATTATGACGGGAGTATGAGGGGCGGTTTTCCCAGGCATCGCCTTCAGCGGCCAAATCTTTAGCAGATTTTTCAGGCTCGGTCTCATCGAGTGGTCGCTCCGCCAGCAACTGGGCAAAGTCGTGGCCACTCTGGAGCATATGCTCGTAGGTGCCAATGTCCGTGATCCGGCCCTTGTCCATGATTACAATCTGATCGGCATGCTCCAGAAACTGCAGCTGATGTGTAACCAGAATGACCAGCCGGTTGCCCAGAAATCCGCGCATACACTGCTCGAACAGATGCCGGCCGACGTGGGTGTCCACCGCGCTGAGGGGATCGTCGAGCAGGTACACATCCGCCTGGCGATAAACGGCGCGCGCTAGGCTAATGCGCGCCCGCTGTCCGCCGGACAGTGATGCGCCCCGCTCCCCGACAATCGTTTTGTCGCCCTGGTCGAGCAGCTGAAAGTCGCGTTCCAGGGCGCACATCTTGACCACGGTGCGATAGCGCTGCCTGTCCAGCGGCAGGCCAAAGAGTATATTGTCGCGCACGCTGCCGCTGAACAACCAGGGCTCCTGGGCCGCGTAGGAGCAGCGTCCGCTCAGCTTCACCGTGCCCCGCTCTGCGCCCAGCTCGCCGAGAATGGCCTGGATCAGGCTGGATTTGCCAGCCCCCACGGGCCCAATGACGGCCACCAGCTGCGGTCGGTCCAGTTTCATGTTTATGTTCTCCAAAGTGGGTTCCGTCTGCTGTTCCGTGCTCCAGCGCGCGCTCAAACCTTTGATCTCGACGCCAACATCCGCGTTGGCCTGCTGTCGATTGCCGTTCGACAGGAGTTTTCCGTTCTCGCCGGAGCTATGCTCCTCTTCCTGGTCGGCGAGCATCGGCACGTCCGTCTCCTCGCGCAGCATGAACGCCGTAATCCGACGCAGCGAGACCAACAGCTCGGCCACCTGGGACATTCCATTGGGAAAGAATTTGCTCATGGTGCGCCGCAGGATGCTATAGAACCCGGTTACGCAGAACGCCTGCACGGCGGTCAGCTGTCCGCCGGCAAGAACATAGGCCAGAAGGCTGGCAAATATCGCGAGCCGGCCGAGCGTGATCTCGAACGAGAGCAGCACGCCGCGTATATAGTTCACCTGGCGGATGACGCGCATCTCGCTGGCGCGCGTCTCGGCCACCATTTGTTCGAAGGGCAGCTCCCAGGCGTACATCTTGATCACCTGAATGCCGGCGATAATCTCGTTCATCATGCGCACCCGTCGATCCGTGCGCAGCGCCGTCCGCAGTCGCAGTCTGGATGTCAGCCTGCTTAGGTGCGTCTGCAACGGCAGGTAGAGCAGCAGGATGGCAATGCCGTAGAAGGAGGCGACGCCGACCTGCTCGTACAGAAAGACCGAGGCAAACAGCAGCTCCAGCGGCCCCAGCCACAGGAAGTGCATGTGGATGAGCGCCCGATCGAAGCGCCCCAAATCGTTTGACACCAGATTCACCACCTGACCCGTCGTCGTACCGCCGAGCGCTGTTCGGCTCAGCCGCAGCGCCTTGCGGTAAAGCGCACAGCTTACCGCCACCCGCATCTTCATCGCCAGGTGCATCATGTGCATCATGAACGGGTGGGTCATCAGCACACTCGTCACAATGCACACCACCAGACCCGCCCCACAGAGCTGCGCCTTTAGACTGGCTCCGTTTCCGTGCTGCGTGAATTCAGATATCAGCCCAGCCAGCAGAAGAGGTGTGGTGGCTCTGCAGGGAAGCAAACAGATAAAACAATCAATCCATCAATCCGACTTCGCAATGCTCTACAGCCTAAAGAAGAACACTTAACATCGAGGCGCCCGAAGATTGAATACTCAAGCAGACATATGGGAAGATGTGCGATGTATATCTAGAGTTTGCAGTTACATTTTATATAGTTCTTCGATGTTCGGCCAAGCTTCTTTTTTACCTATCATTTCTATGGTTGCTATATAATATAGTGATCTAATGTTGATATTACTGCACAAATAAATTGCGAACATAGCGAAACTTTCAATTGTACGGTTCGATTCGAATAGCTCGAAAAACAATCATTTATTTTTTATAGAAAAACCCACTTCTGATTATTGTTCCTATGTGATATATTGATTCCATAATAATAATATTTAGACGAGATGTTAAACCTCTTGACTGCCAAGTTTGAATATTTCTAGAAAAAATATGATGCAACAAAAAGCTATGCAAGAATTTATGACTATAGCTTTAAAACTGAGAGATTAACTAGTGTAAAAGCAGACGGACACACTGATAATACTCTGCATACTCTGCTGATCAAAAAAGAGTCACACAATTTCCTTCTGATAATTTCTTAATCAGATGAGCTCTGCATAACACCAATATAGTCCATTGCACATTCTAAACTGGGTATACAATAAAAACAGTAAAAGCCACTCACCTGAGACCCAATTCCAATACTGCAATTACAATACCCGACATCACCAATTCCCAACCAAACACTTTTAGCACAGCTCGAAGCATGGTGGCCTTTTGGCCTTTGGCCTTGACCTCAGCCACCCAGGTTTGGTAGAGCTTCTCACCCAAATTGTCTGCTTTATGCTCGTGGAGCACATCATAGAGATCGTTGGGTTCCAGTGTTTTTTTGCGGCCCTTGAACAAAATGGGTAGCGCAAAGCTGTAAAGATAAACGTTCATTATCAATGATAAAGTGATAATGATAAGTATATTTAATTTTCTCAACCCGTGCAGGGTATCTTCTAGTTGGTCACTGCCGACCAGAGCAATCTTGTTTTTTGTTTAAGTAATTACAGTTAAATTGCCCGAACTGACCACGTAAATATTGTATAATTACAAATGATAAAAACAAAAATCAAAACCGAATATTATCTTATCATCGGAATTAACCAGATAGGGCAAAAATATCAAGTTTGTAATAAAATAACTCTAAAATAAATAAATTTTTAATTTTTTTGTTGCAGAATTCTTTTTTATAATAATAAAATAGACAAATTATAAAATCATGTAAATAAAAAAGATAAGGTAAGGTCCATAGTATAATTTAGAGATGCTGTTATACTATAAATACAATAATTGATTCTATAAATACCATTAATATAAATTACTATGTTATGAAATTGGCTTTTACATATTTTTATGGTACTTCATTTAATATATAATGTATAATGACAATATAGCATATACAAAGGCGCTTGCTTAAAATAGGCGACATTCTTCTAAATATTGAAATTATTATAAAATTTATATTATTAACTTTTACGTTTATAATCACTTTAAATTAAAATTTGTTGTTAAACAAATTTAATAAACGTTATGTGTCTATGGCTTGCTGGATTGTAGTTTCTTTTTTTTTTTTTGGCTGTGTCAATAACTTTTTGGTACACTGTATATACTAACCAGAACATAATAGCGGAGAGACAATTGGCCGTCTCCCGCGGATTTGGCGCCAGTTTCTCAGCTGCCATCTTCAGACAAACTCGGCTTAAATTTCTATACAAACAAAATAAATATCTTATTTAATTGATTGCGCACTTAAAAATCTATAAACAAAATCAATTCGAATTTCTTAAAAATGCGATATCAGCATTCACATTGCAACAGATAATTTAATGCACTGGGTTACATTTACACCCCAAATACACACACATACACACAAACGTTTAGAAACGTTTTGCCGCGTTGTAAACAAACGTATTCTTTAATCGCTCAGATAAGCACAGCAGAAATTTAGACAGTGATGCTTTATAATTTCATCACAAATTATGCAATGGAAGCTGATTTATCAAGAAAATGTGTGCGCAAATAATATATTTCAGTTATTAAAACTTTCCATTTAATTAAAAAAAAAAACTGGTGCCGGTCACCCAAGTCTTCAGTTCGCAAATTGAAACACAACTAAAACTTATTTGCGTTCTCTCTTGAAATCACAGTTAACAGCTGTTGCAACGGCTGAGGCCGGCTCGTTAGACAGCGTTGCCATATCGCCACACTTAGCTATCTACTTATGTATTTATTTACATTACACGAGTATTAGAGTGGACCTGTTTTAGAGAAACCATGTGTACTAGCTAATTTTGTAAATGCTTAAATAAAAAATAAAACAAAATGTATTTTTTATTTTGTAAAAGTATTATATTAATAAAAAGGCAAATCGGATCTCATTCATCTTAAAAAGAGCACTCTTGTTTAAAATACACTTTTCTATTTAATAAAGTTTTTCGAAGTTTTTTTATAAGTACATTTGTAATTTTTGTATATATATATATATATTTTAAAGGCACTGTATTCCTTTCACTTTTACACTTAATTTACATAGAAATACATAAACATTAACAAAATAATATTCAATGCATAGGCACATACATAAGTACATATAAAATTACGTGAATATAATATTATAAACTGGAATTTGATGAGTTTATTTACACTCGACGGACCGGCCTGGATTTGAAGTCCATGCTATGATAAAATCCCTGATTCATTCAAAGTTTGCAGGCCCTACGACGATAATCTTCGCGTCTGTTGAGCTGCCTCGCACGCCTGAAATTTAAAAATAAATGTTAAATTTAAAATCAACAAATTTGATGAGTATTTGAATATATACATTTTTAGCAACCAGTAGCAGATTATCATAAGTGGCCTTGCCAGTCTGTTTGACCATATCGTGGAAGACCTTGCTCTCTGCACTGGTCAATAGTTCGTACGGTGTGCCAAACTCAACAACTCGGCCGGCATCCATGACGAGCACCTTGTCCGAATCCATAATCGTGTGTAGCCTATGGGCTATCGTAAGTACGGTGCACTCTTTGAACTTATTTCTAATTGTCGCTTGAATGAGACCATCAGTTTGCGGATCCACATTGGCGGTGGCCTCGTCCATGACCAGGATGCGATTTTCGCGCAGAATGGCACGCGCCAGACACACTAGCTGGCGTTGGCCCACGCTGAAATTGGTGCCACCCTCGGTGATTTTACTCTGCAAGCCACTAGGTAAGTCGGCAACGACATCCTTTAGTTTCACCTCCTCCAGGGAAGACCACAATTTGGCATCGCTATACTCATCGAAGGGATCCAAATTGTAGCGCATTGTGCCCGAAAATAGCACCGGCTCTTGAGGTATAATCGATATTTTGCTGCGCAGATCGTGCAGGCCCATGGTTTGGGTGTCCCGCCTATCGATCAGTATAGAGCCATCGGTGTAGGAGAGGCGGAACAATGCGTTTATAAGTGAGGATTTGCCTGCGCCCGTGCGGCCCACAATGCCGACTTTCTCACGGGCCTTAATCACAAAATTAAGAGATTTAAGCACATAATCGGATTTTGGATCGGGAAAGTAGCGAAGACTAAGTTCTTCAAAGGCAATCTTGCCATGTTCCGGCCAATTATTCGGCGGTTTTTTATCATCCGATGATTCCAAGGCGCCCTCCGGTTCGATATCCTCATACTCAACGACACGCTCGACGGCAGTCATGGTATTCTCCAGCTCCGCCGATTGACGCATTCCCCATTGCACCATGCCGGTCATGCCCATGGCCTGTTCAAGTTATTTGAATTATTCTCGATATTCTAAAGCAAATAATGTGTCGGGGACTCACCTGCGTAATTGCCAGGCCCACTTCGCCACCGTTTGCCGGTGGGAAAATAAAGAAACTGAGCGTGATAATTCCTATATAGATGACACACCAACAGTCCAGCCAATAGCCAAATGCACGCGATGTACTAATAAACATGTAAAAGGCCGAGCTGTGCAAATTCTGGTGATTATCGAATTCACTGATCAGCACACGTTGTGCTCCAAAGGCACGTATCGTGGACAAACCCGTCAGCGAGGCAGCCATGTGCGAGTAAATTGGCGAGCGGGCTGTGAAATAGATGGCGTTAGATAGATATATATCTGCGGGTGACAAAGTATATACATACAGTCGGTCGGTAAATAGAATCGAATTTGCAAAAGGTGAAGTTCTTTGTAACAAATTAACCTTTTTTTTTTTAGATTGTTTATACTAACAATAAGAAATCTCAAAATAAACATCTTTTAATTAAAGTTCTAGTGTAAAAAAATAGAATATAAAAACAAGATTCTTTTTGCAGTATTAATTCAAATATTTAAGAATACTCATTATATAAACTAAATATCAATCAATGTAATATAAACTAAATTGGAGTTAAAAAATCACAGCAACGAATATTCGCAACAAGATGAGTTTTAAATTCTATTCGTCTAATTTATCAATTGGTGGACAGTGGACAGACTAATTTCAGAAGTAATTCAAAATACTAATCTTTTATAAAAGCATATTCAAAATTAAATAAATTAATCGTTTATCAAAAAGCTTTATAATAAAATGAAACCGTTACCCCTTTTCATGTGGTAACAATAAGAGTTTGAAATTCTACATATCTGATGTTTCTATTCGATTCTAATTACTCATTATAAAATTTTATAATTTACGAGAGATTACTGTACTATAATTTACTTACTAATGGCCTCCAGGCGCTTAACATTTCGTGACGTTTTCAGATAGAACGTGCGCAATTGATAAAAAATAATTCCGAGCACCAGCGTGGGAACAAGAAACAGCGGGTTGACAATGGCAATAACAATGACAATGCCACCCAGGGCGAGAAAGATTTGTATGACATCCATCATGACAGCGGGCAGTATCTCATCCACTTGACCCATATCCTTGGAGAAGCGATTCAGTATGCGACCCGAGGGATTTGTATTGAAAAAATACATGGCAGCACGGGTAATGCCGCGAAACATGGAGTTGTGCAGCTTGGTGGAGGCCTTCATGGCTACATTGAAGAAAAGAAATGAACGCGCCAAAGTAACAGCGATGGTGGTCACAGTAATCAGCGTGAATATATAAGTATCTAGCATTTCGGCATCCACGGACCAGCCTAAATCGTTTAGCCAAATGGATAGACGCGATTCCAGGACATGTGAGGAAATGGTGGTGGTATCGTTAACGGCATTTGGCTGAGATGAATCTGGGAAAAGGGTGCTATTTTCACTCATGCTGCGCACGCTCCCCTTCTTGGCCACCCTGTGTATATATATATTTATAAAATTTTAATAATTCTTTAGTTTTTCATCTTCTTTCATTCTCACCAATATGACAAAAAGTAGTCGCCCATGGAGGCCATTATCTGGGACAGCACACAGAAGGCCATCATGACAAAGAAGGCAAAGAAACCGCCGCCGGCTTTAAAGTATTTGCTGTACAATCGCAGTCCGATGCGTCCCTGTTCCTGTGACTCCTGCACGTGAATTTGCGCCGCACTGGCCTCATCCAGACAGGAATCGGCAAGCGATAGAAGTGATTGTTCGCTGTTGCGTCGCTTATCGCTGGCCGAGCCCGATCTGGAGCGTGAACGCTCATCGGTGCCATGCTCATCGCGCGACGAATCGGCCAGCATTGTGGCAAAGTCTTGGCCTGATTCGCGCAGCGATTCGTATGTGCCCACAGCGCTCACCTGGCCCTTGTCCAGGATCACTATCTGATCTGCATGCTGCAGAAACTGCAGCTGATGCGTGGCCAGAATGACAATACGATCCCGCAAATAGCCGCGTATACATTTCTCGAAGAGATGCCGTGCCACGTGCGTGTCCACCGCGCTAAGCGGATCGTCGAGCAGGTATATTGCCGTCTGGCGGTAAACAGCGCGCGCCAAGCTAATGCGCGCCTTTTGTCCTCCCGATAAGGATGCGCCGCGCTCGCCCACAATTGTCTTGTCGCCGTACGGCAACAGTTCAAAATCACGCTCTAGGGCGCAGTTCTTCACCACCTGTGCATAGCGACGTCTGTCCATGGCCTGACCGAAGAGTATGTTCTGACGCACCGTGCCCGTGAATAGCCAAGGCTCTTGGGATGCATACGAGAAGCTGCCGTTAACGCGTATCTCACCGGATTCAGCACGCAGTTCGCCGAGTATGGCCTGGATCAGACTGGATTTGCCGGCGCCGGTGCGCCCCACAATTCCTAGCAGAGTGCCCGGTTGGACGCGCAAATTGACGCCGTTTAGCGTGTAATCTGGCGAGTTGGTATCCCACTTGGCCATTAATGCATTTATAGATATCTGCGCTTCGGAGAGCACGGCATTCTCATTGATCTGCGGCAACGTCGATGGTGTTAATAGTTTCTCATTGACATCCTCATTCTCCTGCTCCAGTTTGGAGTGCACGGTCGTCTGATTACTGCCTGGCGAAGCCAACGGCAGATCCAAGGACTTGTCACTAACGTCCGTCTCCTCGTACAGCATAAACTTTTGAACACGTTTAATGGATATCAAGGCCTCGGCCATCTGCGAGATGCCTTGTGGAAAGAAGACTGTCATCGTGGTGCGCAGTATATTATAATAGGCCGTGATCACAAAGGCGACTTCGGGCGTCAGAAACGTGCCCAAGAGGACGTATCCCACCAGGCTCAAAAATATGGAGACGCGCGTCAGGAATATAATAAAGGATAGGAGTATGCCTCTTATATAGGACACATGGCGAATGGCATTGATTTCCTTTTTGCGCGCAAACGCCACCATTTGCTCAAAGGGCAGCTCCCAGGCGTACATCTTTATCACTTGAATGCCAGCAATGATCTCATTCATCATCCGGACGCGCTCATCCGTACGCAAAGCCGTCCGCATCCTCAGCACCGATGTCTTCTTGCCCAGCCAGGCCTGCATCGGTATGAAGAGTAGCATAAAAGCCACGCCGAACACGGCGGCTATTCCAATCTGTAAGATAAATAAATATATATAGTATACATAAAATGAGAAACATAATTTAATATCGAAGTACCAAACATTAAATACCTCTGCAGTAGACAAATGGAAATACTGATTATGAATAAATATACTTAATTAAGCTACTTTAAGGTATTTAACATTTATGGGTATATAACATTTAAAAGTCCTTTCATTCACCTCCAGGTACATGAGGTACGTTATGAACAGCGTCTCCAACGGTCCCACCCACAGGTAGTGTACAAAGATTGTCGCCAGATCCATGCGTCCCACATCGTTGGACATGAGATTCACAATATGACCGGCTGTCGTATCGCCCAGTGCCGTCTTGCTCAGTCGTAGCGCCTTGCGGTAAATCATGCTGCACATGCCGACACGCATCTTCATGCCCACGTGCATGGTGCCCAGCATATAGGGATGCATAATGATGACGTTCAAGGCGCTGCACGCAATCACGCCGGCTGCATAATAATAGGCCGCCTCAATTGTCTCCGAGCCGTACGTGTAGTAGGAGATGAGCTTTAGCAGGCACAGCGGCTGCAGCGTGCGCAGGCCCAATTCAAGGAGGAACAGTACCAGACCCAACATTCCAAAGTGCAGTCCAAAAACACGCACCAGAGCACGCAATAGACTCGGCTCCTTTTTGGCATTCTTTTGCTTCTTTTGCAACTCGCGCTCCCAAGCGTCGCATAATTGATTGCCGAGTGTCTCTAAAAAATAAAAAGATTTTTTATAAAGATATAAAATATTCGGAAAAATACTTTTTTATGGTTTGAAACAATGCTCAGTGGATTTTTTTGTTTTTTGCTTAGCCGAAACAGTGTTTGTTACTATTAACAAATAAACTCAGTTATTCAATATATATATATATATATATATATATATATAACTATATATACATATATACAGTGGTGCTCATATACTTAAGCCACAAGACTGCAACCAAGAATAAAAGCGAGTATTTAGAAAAGTTTTTACTTCACAGCTCCAATTTTTTGTGTCACATTAGTCCTATATATAAGTGTTCTAATAAAAAAAAAATCAAGGTTTAAAAATATATATTCAACGAAAAACTTAAAAAAAACTGAGACCATCTCCAAAATGTCCTGCTCACATACTTAAGCCACCTTGAGCTAAAATTGCGAAACTTGTGTTGTTTCGGGGAAAGTTGTGCTATTTATTTTCTAAACTAAAATATTAAATACGAAATACGTTTCCCCAAAACAATTTGACCGCTATGGCTAAAATAACAATACAAATGCGACCGAAAGAAAGCTAATATGGGAATATTACGAAAAAAACACAATTATTCTACAAATTTGAAAGACCTTACATTTTTCGCGTGGCAAAGTCAAAAATGCCATTGCATTTTATAAGAAACATAGAACCTGGGAAAATATTCCACGTAAAAATCCCAGAACGACGATCGACGGATTGCCAAAATCAGTAAGTCCGATCCTTTCTTGACTTCGACGCAAATCAGAGGTCAAATGGTGGCAGATTATGGCGTGAATGTGTCAACTAAGACCATAAAAGACGGCTAAATGAATTCGGGTTATATGGACGCATTGCCCAAAAAAAACCATTGCTGTCCAAAAAAAATTTTAAAAAGCGCCTTCAATTCGCTACAGAGCATTTTCAAAAAGGTCCCAATTTTTGGCACACGATTGTTTGGAGCGACGAATCCAAGTTTAATGTCTTTGGAAGTGATGATAAACCATATTTTTGACGTCCTCCCAACCAACAATCGGACCCCAGATACACGAAGACCGTTAAACATGGTGGCGCTTCGATTATGGTCTGGGGCTGTTTCACCGCATCGGGCGTAGGTCCCCAAGTGAAAATAGAAGGCATAATGAACGGCGAAATGTACAGGGACATCCTTATGAACAATTTATCTGGAGAATATTCCGATAATTTGCCACCTGCCTGGATATTTCAACAGGACAACGACCCGAAACACTGCAGCAAGATAGTCGAGTCGTGGCTTAACCAAGAGGCAATCAATGTTTTGCAATGGCCACCGCAAAGCCCCGACTTGAACCCTATAGAGAACTTTTGGGGAATTCTAAAACAAGTAGTTGGACAAAAAAAACCAGCAATTAAAAACGATTTGTAGCGATTTTGCAAGAAGAGTGGAAGAAAATCACCCCTTAACAGTGCGCACGTCTTGTGGATTCAATGCCAAAGCGTGGCTCCATTGTTATTAAGCAGAAAGGTCATCCCACTCAATATTGAAGTAAATTTATTAAAAGTATAAGGAATATTGGGTAAATTTTAACTTTTTCAACCATTTTTTTCCAGGTGGCTTAAGTATGTGAGCAGGACATTTTGGAGATGGTCTCAGTTTTTTTTAAGTTTTTCGTTGAATATATATTTTTAAACCTTGATTTTTTTTTTATTAGAACACTTATATATAGGACTAATGTGACACAAAAAATTGGAGCTGTGAAGTACAAACTTTTCTTAATATTCGCTTTTATTCTTGGTTGCAGTCTTGTGGCTTAAGTATATGAGCACCACTGTATATATACAAAATGGGCATTTTGCCCATAGTACAATGCCCCGCATTTAGGTTCGGTTAATGAACCTGGTTTTCCACATCAATAAACCAGATTTTGATTGGAATTATTATTTTCAAATTAAATTAACAATATAATATTATATATAACAAATATTTAAGTTTCTCATATTTGGTTCCTTTTGTATTTTTAAATGTGTTGGAATTTTAGGTTTGCAGTTCCAAAATGATAAGATAAAATCCTCTTGCAACATTCTTTGCATTATTAAATATTTACGTACGTAAATAATTTGCTTTTGTATTCACACTCAGATTCGTCAAGATCATAAAACAATTGCAGGCCAAGTCTTATCAAGACGTTAAATTACGAAATGTTCCTCATGCAAACCATTCGCAAATCAATGACCTTTACACATGTGTCTACATTTCATTTTGAAAGACTGATAAGTGGAGATCAGCGAATGCGTTCGATTGTCCCAAATTGAATTTTATTTTGTCATTTGTTTTTATTGTCGCTCTAAAGAAACGTTCTAGAGCACGACACATTACAGTGGTCGCTCGCAAACTATTCAATTCTTATTTTTGCGGAGGGCCTGAAAATTCATTATTGGTTATTATATACTATAAAAGTAAATAATATAAATTTAAGGTTCAATGTCTGATTTTAATTTCTATTTCTATATTTAATCCAAATTTCTTTAAACAATTTGATTTAATGAAATTTCTAATTTACGAGCAAACACTGTATTTTTTCTCAATTGATTTTTGATGAAAAATTGAATGAAAACAATTGTTTACTGTATGTAAACATACATACACATACATGTGATTATATTATGTGAGAGATGTATCTATATACATAAATAATTACATATTGTTGTGTAATCTACGGTTGGTGACAAACGATGGTTGAGTCATTATTTTATTTAATTTTTCCAATTGTGCGTCTATAATTTCTTTATTTATGGTGAAATTGTTTTGCACAATTTTACTTATATATAAATAGATAAAAACTTAAATAACCAACAGTCATACGTATTCATTTACAAATTAATATTTTTAGTACGTTTTTATTGTTTAAAAAAACGCACCTGATTGTGTTCCTTTAATGCCTTGTAAAGATCTTCCGTTTCTAGCATTGTCTTTCGCCCCTTGAGGAACGTGGGCATGGTATACCTAAACAAAAAATAGTTATATTATAGAACTATTTTCATTTATAAAAATAAACATACCAAAAACATGCTGCCGATATGAAATTTGCATGTTCCCGTGGATTTTCCGGCAAGTCCGCCGTTTTCACAGACTGCATTGCTGAAAAAAACTACACCAGGAATAACATATAAAATACAAACATATAATAAGTTAATTCAAGCAGCACCTAAGAACAATTTTAAAGCATCTATATATAACTAAGGTATAATAAATACATATATCAAACTTGTTGTTCTTTTTATGTTTACTTATTTATATAAAAAAAATAAATATATTTACAGATGTGTGCGTGTATACACAAAATAGTTTGACATGGTTTTTTCTAATTGCTAATTACTATTGCAATCGAATTGATTGATTAACTATGATTAAATCCATAATTAAACTGCTGCAGACAAACATGTCAACAGTATCGGAATTTTTTCTTTATTGTACGAACTTATGTGCAAAAGATAAAATGCCATTTTGTCAACACCTGTAACACACAACCATGCATATCCCAGTTGCAGGCCTGGTGTGAATCTGCGTCGCATAAACGAACATACGTATTTGTGTATGTATGTATGTATGTATGGTGCAATATGTCTGCAAAGCCAAAGGGAGATAAATTGAGTTTAGTTCTACAATGTGTACACACACGCTCGGAGCGAGACTTGACCTTTGTGTATGCACGTGTGTGTGTGTACGGTTATATTGCCGGCGAATAATTAATGTAAAGGTTATTGCAATCTAACTAATAACAAACGGCGGTTATAAAATATGAGTGTGCGTGTATGCGTATGCATACGGCATATATACATGTGTATATGCACGTGTGAAAATTCATATTCAGCTTATGCAAGTTAATATACAAAAAGCAAATGCATATGTATATATATAATTGTAAACATATTCATGTTGATCAGCGAATAATAAACCAGCAACCCAATATATTTCATGTGTATGCATATTCATGTAAACAAATACATATAAACACAGACGCCCGCCTACATACATACATATGTACATACAAATGCCAACTCCAAATCCCTACACATACCCACACACATACATATTTTAAAAGAACACGCGGGCGGCATTTATTTGCAAAACTTTGTTGGCTTATATACTTATTTTCTTGTTTGCTTTGTATTCTATTTATATGAGAACATATACACATGTGTATGTGTCTACTTGTCTTGTGTCCGTATTTACAGTTAGCTTTAACGGTGTGCTTTACAAAAACTTAGTTCCTGCTCATTCACTAATTTCGATTAGCTATTGTTTTTTTTAGATAAAGGTCATTTTTGCAATTTTCTCTAAATTATCTAATCGCACAAATACATATGCAGTTAATGTAAATATATTGTAATTTGTTGTAATTGTTTAATTCAACCGAATCGAAATATATTCACATGTACATACGTTTTTTTAAATTGGACAATTTTCAATAAAACTTGAATATCATTCTCCTCTTGTTGGTGTTGAAATCGAAATACAACTAATAATAACGAACGAAAGAACGAATGCCCGCACACGACTAAAACGAACCGTTTGCCTGTAAGGGCAGCATACTACTGAAAAACAGCTGGCTGCTTTCAGCTCTTTTCAACCGAATTCGCTACCCGAACATACACACACACACACACACATTTATTACAATGCCTCACGTACACGTAAAATGAATAAATCAACAAGTTTTACATAGAGTACTTACTACTAGTACAACGTAAGGGGCAAGGTGAAGATGTGAACCAACGCTTATAACAAATTCTGGGTTTGTTTGTTAGAAAGCGGACTTATTTTTTGAATTCGCCTTAAGGGACTTAACACAGCACTGATGTGCATTGAGAATCGATACTTCGCAACACACCCATTTAAAGATTTATTAGTTGTTAATGACAACCAAACAAAAACAAAAAACGCCCCAAAAAGCCGGCTCCACATTTCTCACGTACTTATTGCGGAGATAAAACAAAGTTATAAACGTATGTACATTATTTTATTCGCCAACAGGTTATTCTGTTTTTTTGTTTTTTAATATTTTGGTTTTATTTCTCGTTTGTGTTCTCTTCACGTACATCCAAAATGTATTGAAAACTTAGGCAACAAGAGCGGAAGCGGTGCTGGACTCGTATTTCCAATTGGGCGGCAGCACGCTCTTTGTCTTGTAGTAGCGAGCGAGACGGTGAATTCTAGACTCAACCAGAATCAAACGGAACTTGCCGTCCTTATCCTTGCGACTGCGCTCCAAGTGCTTGCGAATAGCCACCGCCTTCTTGATCATGTGGTAGAGATCCTCAGGGATGTCGGGCTTGAGGCCCACCGATTTCATGATGCGCAGGATTTTGTTGCCATTAACAAAACGCACCTGGGCCACACCGTGCGAGTCACGCAGGATGATGCCTGAAGTAATTGAACGTTTAACACATTAACATAACCTCAAACAATAAACAATAATAATAATAATTAATTACCAATTTTTGAGGGTGTCAGGCCCTTCTTGCCGAGCTTCTTTATCTGCTCCTTCACATCCTCAGCATTCAACTTCAGCCACGATGGCACAGTGCGTCTGTAGGGTAGTGCTGATTGGGATATACCCTTGCTGTCGAGAATAAATAAAATTTGTTCATTTAGCCAGTGAATGATAACGTGAAGAGGAAGAGCTTGCGTATTCATTTGCAACATGTGCTCGTCATGTTGGCCGAGATTTTGTTCAAAATTGGCGTATATTTGCCAATTACGATATTGCAGTAATGACCAACTATTTTATGGCACGTTTACCAAGCACATTTTGCAACAATAGAAGCTTATTGACAATATAAAAGACAACTACCCAGGAGCGTGCATACGACCCATGATGTTAATAGCTTAGTTTTTTACACCGAAAAGAAAGTGGAGACTTGTGGAGCAACTCTTTCCAGCTAAACTCTACAAAAAGTCACACAGAGTTGCATTGACGGATGATACTTAACACAATTGCTCCACAGCTAACAGTGATATGCCTGTCATTAACATTCTCGCTACTCTTTATATTTATATAGGTATTGTTCACTCCAAGATTTGTTCTGAAAACAATTGGTTAAAAGTAATTTACAAGAAAAATGAAACAAGATAGCTACAGCGAGACGCTAAATCGGCTGGAAAATGAAGAATTAGAGGTGCGTATGTGGCAGTAATGACAAGAAACTCTAAAATTTTTTAATTTTTCACAGAACATTGCGCCTGGCGCTGAAATTTACCAGCAGCTGATGGCGATTTATCTTTACCAAAACAAACTGTGAGCATTAATATTAATTCTTATTTATTATGCTATGTGGTGTTAATCGTTTGCTTGCAGTGCCAATGCCAAATTACTTTGGATGCGTATAGCAAACAATTTGAAGGAACAAAACAAAGAACTAGCGCAACTAAATCTCTTAAATCTGGCTCTGCAGCACAACAACTATTCAGATTTCTTTAAGCATATTAAATATGATTGGTCCGAGAATAATAAATTAATCATCGATGATCTGTTAGGTGAGCACAACCCATTTTCCCATTAAGAGCCAATTTTTCTCCCACACAATCCCCAACTATGATAACAATAAGTTTAAGTCTTAATCGAATCGCAATCTCATTACTAAATATTCGATGCTTATTTAATATACATCCCAAATGCAGTCAAACAACGTGAAGAGCTTTTCAATTTGACGGCCACGGCTTATGTTTCAATCTACGAGCAGAATCTGCTCGAAATGGCTCAGCTGACGCCGGATGAACTAAGGAAAGTTGGCTTGGATTGGACGCACGAACAGGATGGGGACAAGATTATATTGCTACCGAAAATGAAAGAGGCAACGCCTTCTATTGCCAGGGATGATCAGTTGCTTAAATTAACCGAGTTTGTTTCATTTTTAGAAAACTAAAATATAACAATGGATTATTTCGTATTTTCCGGCATTTTTTCTTGCTCTGTTAGTTGGGCGGAAGCTATTCTGTTAAGCAACTTAACAGATCTGTTAACTTAAAGTATCGAGTATTATCGGTTTTGTCTCGTTGTGTCATTTGGAAGAATAGAAAAAAATTGCAAGGAACCGACATCGCATTTTCACTGGAAAAGCAATCGGAGAACAGTTTTTTTATTCGTGGACATTTCGAAAGAATATAATCAAAAAACAAAAGTGCAAAAGCATTTAATAATAACTTTAAACAGTTGACATCATTATTGGACCTTTTGTGTATTTCGTGAGGAATCGTTAAAAAAAAACCGATATTAGCTACAATTGTGTGTGTGAGAAAAGAAAAATGGCAGCAAGCGACAAGTCTGTCGATGATTCTCTTTATCCCATTGCGGTATTAATTGATGAATTGAAAAATGAGGATGTACAGGTTAGTTTAGTCTCATTAATTGTGTAGGTTCAATGTAATGTGTAAACTGTTTTAATTTGTGCAAATATTTGTGGCATGAGTATAAGCATGCGAAAAACTGCGTCACTGTGGGAATGGCAAATATGTCTTTATATACATATTTGTGCGTGTGTGTAGTTGCAGCTTTGCTATCATATTGTACTCTATAACTCTGAAAAATTACTGACTGATTTAATTAATGTATGCAACAGACACCATATACAGATCAATTTAAAAAAAATATTTTGTTGAGCATATATCAGTGACTTGGAGCTAGAATAACAAAATTAGAGTTTTAAGTGCACTTACGAAATACACCGATTAATGATTATTTACTTTTTCGCTGACATTGTAAAACCCTAGACGTTGTATTTATACATACGGATCAAGATGTTTGAATGCATGATACTGCTGCTCAGAACTGCGAGCACGGTCTCCCTAACTCCAGCCGACTAGAGCACATTATTTTATTTTGTTTAATTAGAGACTTTTGCTATAAATTAACAATTGATTGTCGTTCGCAGTTGCGTTTGAACTCGATCAAAAAGCTCTCAACTATTGCGCTCGCTTTAGGAGAGGAGCGCACACGTTCCGAGCTGATACCCTTTCTAACTGAGACCATATATGACGAGGATGAAGTTCTCCTGGCGCTTGCCGATCAATTGGGGAATTTCACAAGTAAGAACCATATTATATAATATAAAGGCGCTGTATTAATTTAACACATTTAATATATTAGGTCTCGTGGGTGGCCCCGAATATGCCATGTACTTGTTGCCGCCGTTGGAGAGCCTGGCCACCGTTGAGGAGACGGTAGTGCGTGACAAGGCAGTCGAATCTTTGCGCACCGTTGCCGCTGAGCATAGTGCACTAGATTTGGAGATCCATGTAGTGCCGACGTTACAGCGTTTAGTTTCCGGCGATTGGTTCACTTCGCGCACCTCGGCTTGCGGCCTGTTCTCCGTGTGCTATCCACGGGTCACGCAGCCAGTCAAGGCCGAGTTGCGTGCCAATTTTCGTAAATTGTGCCAGGATGAGACGCCTATGGTGCGCCGTGCCGCCGCCAATAAGCTGGGCGAGTTCGCCAAGGTGGTGGAGACTGAGTATCTCAAATCCGACTTGATACCGAACTTTGTGCAGTTGGCGCAGGACGACCAGGACTCGGTGCGACTGTTGGCCGTGGAGGCGTGCGTCAGCATTGCCCAACTGCTGCCCCAGGACGATGTCGAACATGTTTGTGCAACTAGCGTAGCTGTCATTTGATATACATTTTATAAATTCTTATACCGCTTTACAGTTGGTCTTGCCCACGTTGCGTCAGTGTGCCAGCGATTCTTCGTGGCGTGTGCGCTACATGGTCGCCGAGAAGTTTGTCGATTTACAGAAGGCGGTGGGTCCGGAGATAACACGTGTCGATCTCGTTCCCGCCTTCCAATACCTGCTCAAGGATGCCGAGGCCGAGGTGCGCGCTGCTGTTGCCACCAAGGTCAAGGATTTCTGCGCCAACCTGGATAAGGTTAATCAAGTGCAAATCATATTGAGCTCCATTCTGCCGTACGTACGCGATCTTGTCTCCGATCCCAACCCGCATGTCAAGTCGGCGCTGGCCTCCGTTATCATGGGCCTCAGTCCCATGCTGGGTGCCTATCAAACAGTCGAACAACTGCTGCCACTGTTTCTCATCCAGCTGAAGGACGAGTGTCCCGAAGTGCGTCTAAATATTATCTCAAATTTGGATTGTGTCAACGATGTGATTGGCATTCAACAGCTATCGCAGGTATGAAATTGTGTTCTGAATTCATTATGAGATGCTTAACTTGTTGCCTTTTATTTTTCATTCAAAAGTCTCTATTACCTGCCATTGTGGAGCTGGCAGAGGATTCCAAGTGGCGCGTACGCCTAGCCATCATTGAGTACATGCCCGCCTTGGCCGGCCAGCTGGGTCAGGAGTTCTTCGATCAGAAACTGCGCGGCCTGTGCATGGGCTGGCTAAATGATCATGTTTATGCCATACGCGAGGCGGCCACATTAAATATGAAGAAACTGGTCGAACAGTTTGGCGCACCCTGGGCCGAGCAGGCCATTATTCCAATGATCTTAGTCATGTCACGGAACAAGAACTATTTGCACAGTAAGTCACAGACATAGGGTTATAATATAAATGCTAAGAGAATTCCAGGCAGATTCAATTGTCAACAACATTTTAAAAATGTTTGTCATTGAAAATTTGAGTTTTCCTTGTGTATTGCATATCGAATAAGCGTAGCTCACGAAAAGGTGTAAATATAAATATTTTAATATTGGTCTTCCGCTTATAAAGCCTAAATCAATAATTTATTCGGCATATCCGACCTCATAAATATTCTTGATAAGGACGACGAGCTGAATTGATATAGCCATGTCCGTCTGTCTGTCCGTCTATCTGTCTGTCCGTCTGTATGAACGCAGCAATCTCGGAAATTACAAAAGCTAGAAATCTGAAATTGGTTTCATTCAGTTCGTATATATAATACGCAGGACAATATGTTTTCCGATAACTTTCTCCGTTTTATTTATTTCGATACATAATTTAATCATTTCATAAAACAAAATTTTGTTGTTTTTTTTTTACCATATCTCCAAGACTATAAGATCTAGAGGCAACAAATTTAGTGCGTTATGTTTGTGTTCCTCCGAATAAAAACAGTAAACGATAATAACCGCAAATCAAAAACTACAGGCAAAATATGTTTGTACATATATTTCAATGCTCTCAATAAGTCCTGAAAATTTTATAACGATCATACATTTAGTTTAGGAGAAAACCAGGATTTCGTTTTTAAACTGCGGGCATGTGCAACAAACGAGTACAGTGTGCGCGTCGTGCATTTGTATGTGTGTGAATTTGTGTATGTACGTATAAATGCAAACAAGTTAGTGTTTATAAACACAGATCACAGGGTTTAAGGTATCTCCTAGTCGGAAGGCCCCGACTAGAGCCTTCTCACTTGTTTCTATAGTACTATAGTGATATAATTAGTTACAATTCGACTGATAATAGGTGTTTCAATCAAATTTATAGTCTGCAATACGCATATTTAAATGCAATCAATATATAAATATATACATAAAATAAGTTTTTTTTTTTTTAGGAATGACCTGCCTTTTCTGTTTGAATGTTTTGGCTGAAGTTTGCGGCACGGAGATTACCACAAAACTTTTGCTGCCCACTGTTCTGCTGCTCGCCGCTGATCCTGTTGCCAATGTGCGCTTCAATGTGGCCAAAACATTGCAAAAGATTTCACCGTTCCTGGAGGCGTCCGTTATTGATACCCAAGTAAAGCCCACGCTGGACAAACTGAATGCTGATGCCGATGTGGATGTTAAACATTTCGCTGCACAGGCAATTGCGGGCATAGCAGCTGGTAAGCATAGGGAGTGGGATATTGGGTAAAAGGGACACACAAACATAAGCAGATAAAAAAAAATGAAACACAAACATTCACAAAATCAGAATTTATTTGCCCGATAATCTTACGCGAAAGTATAATCAACATATCAAAACCCTTAGAAATGGAGCTGAATGTCTTTAGAACCTGTGTGCCGCCCTGTATGGGTCATAAGCTGGAGGCGGCCATGAACTCCAAGCTGATTGTTGAGCCGCCGCCCATGTCAGCAGCAGCATCAGCAGATGTTGCCGCTGAGGGTGAAGCTGGTGGCGTTGTGCTAGAGCTGAATGCTAATACGGATAATGTTGACGACAGTGCTGGTGGGGGCGAGATGCAGAAGAAAAGTATTTCGGAATGTTAGAGGATGAGTAGAGCCAACCAGCAGTCCAGTAAATGTGTGAAAACCTCCTGTCCGGCTCAACTTGTTTTCCAAGTGCAATGTCTAATCCGTTAATCGTGTTGTTCCTAGTGTCTCAAAATTTTTCCCTGTCGAAAGAAAAAAAATTTGTGTACCGTACTTTAGAAAAAACTTAATTCATAATAATTAACCGATTACTAATTGTTTTTTTCTTTTGTTTTCATTTATAACTTTCTCTGTTTCTTTCCCGGTCTCACAAACATCACACACGCCTCTCTCAACTGTCGAATGTTTTATACTCTCTCTTGTATATACATATTTTTTATTGCAGCGTAATCAACTTTATCATTTCTTTTATTATTCTATTTTTAAAATGTATGTATTTCGAAAACGCTGCTGGCAACAAAAATATAATTATTGTGTAGCAACACTTAAAAACGGAAACTTGTAGCGAGAAAAACCAGGAATCAACTTTTACGTCGAAATGGAGGCGCAAACTGCAAGAAAGATGATTAATTAAAAAACACATTTTCAATATGCATAAATGCAAAAGGATGTTAATGAAAGAGCCACAGAAACGCGACACATGAGAATATATATTACTTACATACTTATAAAATAAATAATTTACCACATAAGCAAAAATTCATTATTAAAACTTAACAGAAAACAAAAAACAAATGTGTAGACTTTGAAACAAATGTATTGGTAAATCGCATCTGAATGCAAAATAAATATTATTGTAAAAGAATAGGGATTTTTATATTTACTAAAACTCCCATAATAAGAACATTAACTCATTTTCTTTAAATATGATATTGTTATACAAGATCAATTTTTAATTGGCATGTAGCTGTTATACAATTGAGGTGGTTCGTATAACAGAATACTGTTGTTTAAATGTTAAAATCGAACAGTCTGTGCACTTTTATACTCGTTTACGAAGTGAAAAGAGTATATTGGTTTTCTGCAATGTCCGTGTTGTTGTCCATCCGTCCGTCTGAACGTATAAACGCAATTATTTTCGCCACTATTGAAGATAGAGACTTGAAATTTTGGACATATACTCGTGTGTACCCGCGTCTGCTGCGCCCACTGGGAGCGTGGCAAACCGATACACCTAAAATATATCGCTAAAGTCCTCAATTTTAAAGCTGAGTCATCAAATTTGGTATGTATATAGCTGGTGACCTCCCCAAAAGATTGCGATCTTGATATCCCGGCCACGCCCCCCGTTCTCAAAAATCGGATATGCCTATATCTCCCACAGTTTTTAAGCTACAGTCACTAAATTTGGGATATATATTAGTGGGAAGCTCCCCCAGAAGTTAAAGAAAAATATTTGCAGCCAGTACTTCCCACTCCCCCACCCGCCCCCACAAACCGCGAATATCTATATCTCAAACACTTTTAAAGCTATAGTCACCAAATTTGGAAGGTAGATAAGATCGACCTTTGAAGATCGGTAAAAAAAATTCCCAGCTACGCCCCCTTCCGCGAAAATCTATATCTCGTATAGAGGCACCAAATTTAATATGTAGATAGCTGCTGACCTCCCCCAAAGATTGCACACTTGACATCCCGGCCACGCCCACTATAACCCCCCAAACACCCCTCCGGAAATGCCTATATATCCCACAGTTTTTAAGCTAGACACACCTCCTTTAAAAAGCGTAACAAAATTTTGCCGACGACCACCCCCACTCTCCCCCACCCCCAGCGATACACAAATTGCAAAATACCGAAATTTATTCAAAATACCAATAATTAAGAACGTGAACGAGTATAACGCAGTCGGTAACGCCCGACTGCAACGTTCTTAATAGTTTGGCTTAAGTCTGTCGCTACTTTCAGTTATATATTCTATTGATATTGAAAAGAAAATATGTCTGCACATTCCAGCTAAAAACAATTGTAAGAAAAAGAAAACAAACTAAGCGCGGCTTTCAAAAGTTAAATCTAGAAATATTTATTTTTTTTGAGCTAGTGCTTGCTTAATACGATTTAGATGCAATAGTTGTGTTTGTACGGCTACCACCTGAGCCATTTCTGAGCATGTGTGTGTGATGAGTGTGCATATTTTGTAGAGCGCAAACGAATGTGTAGAGAGCGAAAGCGAAAGCGGAGAGTGATTGTTAGTGTGTTGTGATTACTGGCGCAGATCAGTTGCGCTTCTCAGTGTGTTGTGACGCGTTGTACCTTGACGTGCGCGCAGGTTAATGAAGTCTACGGCCCCAACGAATTTGGATTTATTGCGTCCAGGCTGTGAGTGCTTGCTAAATATTTATTAAAAATTACATGGCTAACATTATTGAGTGCTATTAATGCTTAAGTAACCGCCAAAAGTGCAAATAGGGTTTGTCTGTTTGTGTGTGCAAAACGAAAGAGAAAGCCAATAAATGATTTTCTAATTGGCTGCATATTTGTATACAAATTCAGTGTGATGAGCGTGTGTTTGTCTATGTAAATATTTATATACATGTATGTACATATGTACTTTAATATACTTTCGTTTGCGTGTGTGCGCATAGGCGCTGTTAACAGCAATTGTGATTTAATTCATCATGCAATTAAGGCCACACTTCAATTTAAGTTACTACCATTTAGTATGCACACATGTGACAATACATGTGTGTAAATACCTAAAATTAGTTTTCTTTTTGTTCTTTTACAAAGCGCCATTTATTTACTATGCGGATATGCTGCGGCGGCTATCGCACTTTGAGCTTAAGTGGCGCGTTTCATTAAAAACGTAACCGCAATCCGCGCCCATCCCCGCCGATTAGCCTGGCGCTTTCGAGTGTTATAGCGGCAGCTGGTCATAAATGTAAATTGAAGTGGTACTATTATTTTTTTTTGTTTCTCTGTTATACCCTTTCAGATAGTATTACAAGATTGTCAACCTATAAAGATATAAAGGCAAGCAATATATATTTCTAATCGACTAATATATCATATACATAGGTGAAAGTTTTTTGCCTGCTATAGGAATATCAAAAATGTATATATCGAAAATCTTTTATTTGTCTGCAAGGGTATTTAAAGTTCGGCAGCCAGAATATAACCGTTCTTCATTTTCGTTTTACAATGGCACCGGACACAGTTTAAGCGCAGGTATTACCGTTACAAAAATAATAACCAGTGCTTGGCGCAGCAGGTTTGACTTCAATTTAGAAATGGGCAAGGGAGACACTCAGCTATAAATACATATATAAAAGTACATATATGTATACCGAATCAGTTGTATTAATCCAACTATTTATTATATGCATATGTATTTGTGGCCTTATCACTTGCTTATCACAAGTCCCCTTCGAATTTAATTAGATTCATTTCAATGGGATTTATATTAATGGAATTTGGCTTAGTTTTTACTAATCAGTAGGAGCGACTGGAAGTGCACGGATTTGTTTTTTTGGAGTAGCACAATCAACATTCCGGATATAAAGCAACTTACTTTAAACGTATATAAATAATACTTCAGAAATGTGAATATTAAAGAAATCAAATTGTTTATGGTCAATTTATGTTTTGTTTCTTGCAGCACAAAAATGCACAAAGCCGTTAAAAATAAATCCAGTAAGTAAAACACGAAAAGAAAATTTAAAAATTTAGATTTTTTTCGACATTTTAATAGTATTTGTACGTTTTAAATGCATGGCTGCTTGCTTATTGAGTCACTATTTAAATATGTCATTATTCCTCAATTATGTGTAGTTAGAAACTTAAAAAACGTATTTAAATTTGAAATAAGAGACATAACTACCCGAGCTACAAGTTCGTAGACCATAATAGATAAACCCACAATCTTAAAGCAAGCATTGTGAAATTTTATTATCTTTGACCATTTACCTTTTTCACATTTATCATCTATTTACGTAATTTACTAAATTTTTTTCGTTTTTGTTATTATATCCTATTATGCTCAGGGTTATTATGCGGCCTCAAAAACGCTCGGGCAGATTTAACCACAGCCAAATTTATATTATACTATGGGTCTGTAAACCTGTTAACCTTTTGGCTGTTCAGCTAACTCAAAGAGACTTTTATTGGCACAGGCCCAGCGTAGCCGATAGCGATATTTACGATCTGCACGACTCCAAGAGTCTGCTGGAAGACGAACATTTGGATTTGGGCAAGAACACGGTATTATATTTGCATGGGTATTTAGAAGACCCGGATGTGGAGAGCATACATGTGATTGCCGAGGCCTATTTGGAGCGCAATGACACAAACCTTATCGTCCTGGATTGGGGCGAGCTGGCTGATGGCAATTACATATTCGATGCGGTGGTCAATGCCAAACAACTGGCACCGGAGCTATCCAAGGTTTTGCTGGAAATGTTCGAGCATGGCTTGGATATTGAGAAATTTCATATTGTTGGGCACTCGCTGGGTGGTCAGATGGCCGGGATAATAGGACGCGAGATTTTCAAACGCACCAAAGGTGCCAAGAAAATAAAAAGGTGTGCGCACATTGAGTTACCCACTGTTAGCATGTTAATTAAATTTTCTATTATAATTTTAACCAGAATAACCGGCTTGGATCCGGCTTTTCCGCTTTTCTACCTCACCGCTGGTCTAAGCTCACATCTGAACAAACATGATGCGGAATTCGTGGACGTTATACACACAGACGCCTGGCTTTATGGGGCACCGAGCAGCACGGGCACCGCGGATTTCTGGCCAAATGGTGGCAAAACCCTCCAACCCGGCTGTCCGAAACGCAACTATAAAATGCTTAGTGACAATGATTTGTCCAGTCATCGCCGTAGTTGGTGGTTCTGGGCGGAGAGTGTTTCCGATCGTTTCCCCATTAAATTCGACTCAGTGGCCGCCAAGAGCTGGGATGACTTTAAACAAAGGAAAATTGTTGAAACTGAGCAACCTATAGTCATGGGTCATAATTGTCCCACAAAGTAAGTGGAAAGGGAATTGTAAACCCTTGATTTATAGATATTAACCGGCTGTGCAAACTAGTCTGTCAGCTTTTGCGTGAACACAGTTAACTATTATTATAATAGTACACATCTATAATGTACTTGTCTCTCTTTATAGTCGGCACCCGGTAGATAGCCTATCACTATCACTCTCCTCGTTCTCGTTGCACTTATATATACTTTCAATCGTTTTTTACAGTATACATGGCGATTTTTACTTACAAACCAATGGGGTTACACCATTTGCACGCGGCAAGGAGGGTATTCACTATGTGGATCCTAAGGAACTGTTAGGCAATAACAATACCTATGAGACATTACCTGCAAAAGTAGATCAATGAAATCTGCTACAATATATGTACATATAAATGTACCATAATTTATTGTGTATGATGAAAATAATTTGTTGCTTACTTTTCTTTACTGCATACTTTTGTAAATTAATAAAATCAAAATATAAACATTTGTGATTTGATACCATTCTTTTTTAATCAATTCGCGTTTATTATATTTGTAATCAAAAGTATTTTTGAAAAAGTATTTTTATAACACCAAGTCATATTTAAAATAATCGACCTATCGATATTCAATAATCAACCCTCGTTGCGGCACGTTGCGCATCTCTAGTGGCTTCCCGAATAAATAAAAGAAAAAGATAATTTTGTGGTTAAAAACAAACGTTTACCGATATGAAAATAAAATTAATTGATTCGGTGGTGCGCAGCTTTAAGGTGGCCAAAATTTTCCGCGAGAATACCGACAAAATTAACGCCATCGACTTTGCGCCCAATGGCGAGCATCTGATCTCTTGCAGCGAGGACGATCAAATTGTTATTTACGATTGCGAAAAGGGCACGCAATCGCGCACGGTAAATTCGAAGAAGTACGGCGTCGATTTAATACACTTTACGCATGCCAACAACACGGCTATACATAGTTCAACAAAGGTGGACGACACAATTCGATATCTGAGCCTGCACGACAACAAATATTTGCGCTATTTTCCCGGGCACACGAAAAAGGTGATCTCGTTGTGCATTTCACCCGTGGAGGATACGTTTCTGTCGGGCTCCCTGGACAAGACGTTGCGCCTGTGGGATTTGCGTTCACCGAATTGTCAAGGACTGATGCACTTGTCCGGCCGTCCCATAGCCGCGTACGATCCGGAGGGGCTCATTTTTGCGGCTGGCGTCAATTCTGAGAGCATTAAACTGTACGATCTGCGCTCCTTTGACAAGGGCCCCTTTGTCACCTTCAAGCTCAACCAGGAGAAGGAGTGCGACTGGACAGGATTGAAATTCTCACGTGATGGCAAAACCATATTGATCAGCACAAATGGCTCAGTCATCCGGCTGGTGGACGCCTTCCATGGCACACCGCTCCAAACGTTCACCGGCTATCCAAACAACAAGGGCATCGCCATCGAGGCCAGCTTCAGTCCAGACTCACAATTCATCTTCTCCGGCAGCACCGATGGCCGTGTGCATATTTGGAATGCCGACACCGGCAACAAGGTATCCGTGCTAAATGGCGATCATCCCGGTCCCGTGCAGTGCGTGCAGTTTAATCCCAAATACATGATGCTGGCCTCGGCGTGCACCAACATGGCTTTCTGGCTGCCCACCTCCGAGGAGGGTCTATAGATGCTTAGTTTATAAGATTAATTTGTATACTTTTAAGTAAATATTTAAAAACTAATGTTTATTTTGATCAAAATTCACCTAAGCTCATGTCTGCTGTTGCGCCTTGTGGCGCTCGTAGACTACGCGTATGGTGCTCAGCAGCTGCGCCAGATTGTGTCCCATCTTGGCACTGATGCCCAGCACATCGGGCTGTTTTAGCAGCTGCTGCAGCTGCTCGTAGTTAGATGCACTGGCGGGCATATCCATTTTATTAGCCACCACCAGCTGCGGCCGTTGCGCCAGACTGCCGCCAAACTGTTCCAGCTCGTGGACAAGCTGTTTGTATTGTGTCCACGGCTCCGGCGAACTGGCATCGAGCACAAACAACAACAGGCTGCAGCGCTCGGCGTGCTTGAGGAACTGTATGCCCAGGCCCTTGTTGCGATGTGCATCCGGTACCAGACCCGGCAAATCGGCGATGGTCAATTGTACATGGTCATCGTACTGAACGGTGCCCAGATGTGGTCGTAGCGTGGTAAATGCATACGGCGCCACCTTGGGCTTGGCGCGCGTTAAGGCATTCAGCAAGGTGCTTTTACCGGCATTAGGGAAACCAATAAGGCCCACTTCGGCCATGCTGCGCAGTTCCAACACGTAGCTAACATCCTCCCCAGGCGGACCGTATTCGCAGACCTTGGGACTGGTCTCCTTATCGGTGGTGAAGAAGCGATTGCCCTTGCCGCCCGCACCGCCACGCGCGGCCACAAACATCAGGTCCGCACTCGCCAAATCGGCCACAATGCGTCCATTGGCATTTCGCACAACTGTGCCAACGGGCACCTTAACCAATGTGTGCTTGGCATTCTTGCCGTGACACTCCTTGGCGGTACCGATGCCGCCCTCGCTGGCGCGTAGCACGCTGTTCACGTGATTGAAATTGCGCACATCGTTGGATGCCTGGAAGATGACATGGCCACCGTTGCCACCGTCGCCGCCGTCGGGGCCGGCACGTTCGTTGCACCACAGCTGTAAAAACGAAACGCAGCCATCTCCGCCTTTGCCGCCCACAGTGCGCACACGTTTGGTGTCCGAAAAGTATTGTGCCTGAATGAAAATTATTTATTGTTTATTGAATTAATAGTTATATAAACACAGTGGTTATGTTCCGATCGCTTTGCACCTCTTTGCGTGTTGACTTGCTCTTCTTTGGACGCAGCGCAGTTGCAATTTGACAATAGTTTACGCGGTTTCTTGTCAAAATCTTGCACATCAATCGGTTTGATATTGAAAACAGCGACATGTTGCCATTTGTTTTTATTTGGTAATGTTTACCACATCTGATAGTACTAAAACAGCCGGCAGCGATATCGATATCACTTAAAAAATACCAAAAATTAAAAAGGAGTAAATTTACTGTTATTGTTACTATTTATTTAATTTATTTGTCAAATTTGTGCGTATTAGCATTAAAATATATATTTTTACAAGATCGGAACCTATTTAGCAGAGATTATAACTTTTGTTAATATATACGAAAATATATACGACTTTCGGAACAAGATAGCCGCTATCAAATAGATATTTTATTTTAAAGTTTTTGCAATTTTTGAATTTTTTTAAATTTAATCCAAATTAAGAATTAAAGTTTTCCAATGCCAATCGGTAGTGTCGATGCATACATGTCCAAAATGGGGTAAATTGTTGCTCTAGAAACCCTTATTACTAATTTTACAAATTTACAAAGAACGTTCCAAACTTTTGCAAGTAACAGCTGAAAGGTGACGCAAGTTTTTTTAAGCGCCGCATACTTTTGTGCTGAAAAAAAAAAAAAAAACAGAAGTGCAAGGTTTGAAGTACATTTGCGGTTTGCCGCAAATGAATGAATTTTACGATCCCAATCGAAAGTTCCGATCCTTACAAGTCTTTCCAAGAAAAAAACTCTATTTTTTGGGATATGCGTTACAGTTATCGTAGCAGTAAATGAGAGACTTTAAATATTTTTCAAATGTTATTTTCAATTAGTTAATAAATTAATTGATTAAATTTTTGAAACCGCACCAATGTTAACAAAAATGTAAATAGCCGTTATCTATTGCGCAACTTTAAAAAAAAACGTACTAAAATTGCTCAAAAGCATGTCAATTGCAATCGAAATTATAATCACCTTTCGATAACTGATAAGCAACCTGTGTGCAGCGGCCGCACTGCTGGTAAACAAATATTTTTTGGAAAAGTTTTCAAAGAAAACTAGCGCCTTACGACCAAACAAATGACGGCGGATGCTAAGCAGTTAAAAACAAACAATTTGCCTAGCTCAAAGTAATACGAGCAGCCGCTACGGCAACTGCAGCTGTTTATTTATAGCACCAAAACAACAACAGCAGCAGCAGGAAACTAACAACACCAAACCCACCCTTCCCACTCCACCCAACAATCACGCAGTAGTTGTGTGTGGGCGACGTAATTGTCAGCAACCGCAAGTGCAAGGATACACGACTAACAGTACTTGTTCCGTCAAAGTCAAGGTGAGCAGCGGACGTCTTCATTTTGACATTTGCGTGTGTTATGAAATTACCATTTTTTTTTTCGACGGCCTATCGAAGTCACTAAACATCAAAGAAAAATACCTGATTGTCAAATTGAAATTGAAATTGATTTAACTTATCAGATTTCAGAAACGAAAATGGAGCCAAGCGTAACTGCAGCCCCAGTAAACGCTTCCGCGGCAGCGGCAGCGACGGCGACGGTGCCAAATGCCAAACGCGGCACGCAGCAAGGACGCAAAAAGTCCGGACCCAAATTCGAGTTAACCGAGGCACAAAAATCGGACATTAAGGAGGCGTTTGATTTGTTTGACAACGAGTGCACCGGCTACATTGAGGTTAAGGAGCTGAAGGTGGCCATAAGGGCGCTGGGCTTTGAGCCCAAAAAGGAGGAAATCAAACGTATGATAGCTGAAATCGATAAGGATGGCAGCGGACGCATCGCGTTCAATGACTTCCTGCATCTAATGACAATGAAAATGGCCGAAAAGGACACCAAAGAGGAGATATTGAAGGCGTTTCGCCTGTTCGATGACGACGAGACGGGCAAAATCTCGTTCAAGAACCTAAAGCGCGTCGCCCGCGAACTGGGCGAGACCCTGACAGACGAGGAACTCCGCGAAATGATTGACGAGGCGGATCTGGATAACGATGGCGAGGTCAATCAGGAGGAATTTTTGCGGATTATGAAGAAGACCAGCTTGTATTAAACACTTTTAATATTGAATTCAGACTGAATTCATTTAACTTAAGCTGCATTCACATTCCCCTATTTGTCTAAGTAAACATGTTATTCTTTAAGTTTAATTTTAGCTTCTGCGCATCTTATTTATTGCTCATTTATGCTTAATTTGCTCAACGACAACTTTAGAAGTTTGGGCTGCTTTTCCTGTTAGTCGCACCATGTTCATTTCCGTGAACATACAAGATAAGCAAATGCACCGCCTGTATTTTTGCACAATATAATCTCAATTGATGAATAAAGCATCGGCTAGTTAACGTTGTCAATAACTAATGTAGATTTGATTTTATGAAAATCGCACAAAAAGGCGAATAACTAAAATAACCCAACCAATGCGCATTACTTGATTTCATGAGAATTGCGGAGAACAGCAAGATTAGAATTTAATGAATACTAAACAAGAGTGCTTCAGTCACGAGTGGTTGACTACGACATACTCTGTATGCAGCTGCGATGTAACAGATTTAACGTTGAAACAGACAATTTTAAACGATTGGTTTTAAAGTTCATTTCATGCTATTAAAAATATTGACATTCCAGTTTTAAAACTTTCTGACTGAATTCCTTGATATCATTTGATTTTTATATAATATTTTGTTACTTTTATTTATGTGAAAATTCTCTAAACATTTTAATACTTTGCCAACTTAAGAACTAAACAAAAAGACGGAACACATATGCATGTATATTAACTAATCATATATAAAACTTAAATTCGTTTCGAAGCATAATATATATAGTACCATTATGGTAGTAGGATGTTGGACACATCTGGGCTAAACGAACGGCGCATTGAAGTAAATTTTACGTTTGCTCGGCAATGGTTTCGTGCTGAGGCCCGAGCCCTCGATGAACTTCTCGAAACTGGCCAAATTCTTTTTCATCTGCTTGGCCTTGGCGGGCTCCGGCTGCGTCTCTGGCTGCTCCTCCCCTGACAGTTGCTGGCCGTGCTGATCGTGCTCCTCGCTCTGCAGCTGAAACTCCTCGTCTAAATTATATTCATCGGCGGCCGTGACCAAACACTCATTATCCTCGCTAATCTCCTCCAGCATGCCATCGCCCTGAATGCCCTTCGGTGCCTCGTTGCTCCTGTCGTATTCCGCGTCCAAATTGTACCAATCGAACTCGGCCTGGAGTGGCAAGCCGCTGCTCGGGTCCGCCACCTGGATCAGCGATTTGGTTGTCGGCAGATTTTTGGGTGTTGTGGGCGTTGTGGGCGTCGTCGGTGAACTGGGCAAGCTCATGCGCTTGTTAATCTCGGCCAGTATATTGGGCACATGCTTCCGCTTGTACTGGGACGGCATCGTCTGTGCATTGGACGGCAGCTGGAGGCGCAGCGTCTTGGGCGCCATTAGCATATAGTCGGCGGACTGTTTGGGCGCTATAATGGCCGCCACATTGGGTAGCTTTGGTATATCGGCGAAAATCTCTTCGATTTCCTCAGTCTTTTGCGAGGCGGCCGCAGAGCAGGCATCATCATCCTGTTCCCGTTCCCGTTCACGTTCATGTTCATGTTCCCCATCCGGTTCTGTGGGCGTGCTCGATTCTGGCGCCTTGTGTATATCGGCGACAATTTGCACACTCGTAACGCCCACCTCGGCTATGGAACAGTAATCCGGTTCGCTGGTCGTTGTCGTCGTCGACACAGCACAATCGCCCTCATCCTCCAGCTGCTCTTCGAGCTGTTGCAGCGATTTTCGAAACTTGAGCAGATTGGCTGGCTTCGGCGGCAGAGCTGGCGGCAATTTCTGGGGCGTCCTAACGCTGCCATCAATGGCATTCGCATCCGATGTGGCGGCCGCCATGTCCACATAGAGATTGGAGGCACGCTCGGACCCAATGGGCTCGTACTCATTGCTGTAGATGCTCTCATAGTTGAGGGTGTCACCATTCACCGTGGCCGCCGTCGCCGTCGCCGCCATGGGATGATAGTGTGAGATCAGTTGATCGGCTTGGGTTTCCTCCACATCCTCGTGCCGGGGCACGTGCACCATGCTGTTCTTGGTGGAGAAATGGACGCGCTTGCGTCCGTTGGTGCCGCTGCGACCGCTCAGCGAGCTGCGGCGCGGCAGATGGGCGGACGTTTTGGGTGCCAGGGCGGATTTGGGCGTGGCCGGTTCGCGCAGTGTCTCCTCCATTGACTGTTGCAACAGTATCTGATTGACGCACTCGAGCACCGGATTGATGGCACCATGGCCATACGACTTGGCCACCGCTGGCGCCGTGCTCAACTCCTCCTGATCAGAGGCGCTGGCATACCAATCATCTGTGGTCGTCTCGTAGATTTGCTTTGGTGACGCCTCCGAGAAGTCGGCGCAGCGACGCTGCACGATTTTAATGGCTCCCCGTGACATTAGCTGCTGCTCCTGCTCCGGATCCAGCTCATCGAAATCCTCATCGTCCTGTGTGGGCGAAAAGATGCCGTCATCCTCCTCCAGCTGAGCGGCCACCGAGGAAGCTGTCTTACTGCTGCGACTGGACGCGGAACTGTTGCGTCTACGTTGCTGCTGCTGCAGCTGCTGATGTTGGATCTGCCGCTGCTGATGGTCCAGCTCCAGGCTGCTCTGCTCGGAGTAGTCGCCGTCCTGGAGCGTTGCCTTCACGCCGTGCATACGCTCCATGGCCCGGGCGTAGTTGTGCAGCTGTTCGTAGCTAGTCTGCGAGTCCTCGCGACTAACGCTGCTTGTGTTCTCCTCCGACTGTTGCTCCAGTGCCGCGTCATCGATGTGCATCGAACGGGAGCGCATATAATCCCGGAACGTGCCCGCCGTGCGTTTGCTCGTGTAGCGCACGCTGCGCCTGGCGCCATAAAACGACGATGAGACCGTGTCATCGCTGGAAGAGCCGTGCTCAGCTGCAAGAGAGTGAGAAAGAGAGGGAGACAAATTTATATACAGAGTTCTTTTTTAACTGAAAAAATTGGAGGGTATAAAGAATCGCTTTAGATATCCAAGACAAATTCCTAATTTTATTGTATTATTTTGTGAATATGGAATATGGAAAAATTTGATTATTTTTAGTTTAGTTTAGTTTTAGTTTTTGGTTTTTTTTTGTTGTCTAAATCCTACATATCCTATACTTTTGATAATAATAATACTTCTATTTGCATTCCTTATTTTTATAGCCTGACCCATTGAAAATGGCTAAAAAGGGTATATGGGTTTTGTGCAAATCTCCGACCCCATGAAGTATATATATTCTTGATCAGGACGATCGATACGATACATTTTATAACGATTATTCATTTAGTTTAGAAGAAAACAAGGTTTTCGTTTCTATAGTGAAGTGAGTGCAGCGGGCATTTGTGTGGGTGTGTGTCGCCGGATTTGGGGTATCTCCTAGTCGGACTAGATCCTTCTCATTTGTTTTTTTTACATATTTTTTTACGCAATAATATGATTTTGTTTTTGTGTACTCACCTTTGGCGCTGACGCCCAGTTCCTTGCCACAGGTCTGTGTGCCGCTGGCTCTCAGCTCAATGTCATAGAATTGCTTGCGGCAATTGTTGCATTGCAAAGCGTCGAGCACCAGGCATTCATCCATATGCTGCTCCATATGTTCCTCGTCGCCATTTGTCTCCTGGTCGGCGACCATGCCCTCATCCCGCTGCTGATCGACCAGACGCTTGCGCAGAGCCCGATTCTGTCGCAGCAAACGACAGATTTCGGCATCTCGGTCGAGCAGCCGTTGGTTGACCGTCTTCATGTCGTTCTTCAGTTTGGACTCGAAACACAAGAGCGATTTGACCACACAGGCCAGCTCCTCGGTGCGGCGGCGCTTCTCCTTGGCCAGCTCGCGATGCAGCTGCTTGTTCTGTTGATCATAGTTGGAGATCATCTGTAGCAGCCGGCGACGTTGCAGGCGATCCGGCGATGTCGACGCCGTTGCGGCCGGCGCACCCGACGAACTGGAACCGGAGGAGCTGCGCTGCACTTCGCTGCTGCTGCTGCCGAAGTCGCCGCTGCGCTGTGTGTTTCTCGAGGATTGAGAGTTGTCTGAGTTCTGTAAAGATATTCAATATATTTTAAATTAGCTACTGTTTGTAGAGTTTAAAAAAAAATGTTAGCCCGAACCGACCTTGTGGTGTCCCAGCACATTGAAATGACCCCCGAAAACCCATTTGCCCACCATCGCGCACCGCCTTGCCTGGACAGCTCCCAGTGACAACTGCACTGCCAACTGAGCACAGTGGCTACAATGTCAGCGGACTCTGGCTACCGCTGATGGAGAATGATAGTGATAACTCCTTATCTTTGGCTTGGTTTTAGTCTCATGACGCACTCTAACTGCTCAAATGGTCGCTAAGTGATCTTATCTAATATGCTGTATAGTAATGCCCCAAGGGAATATACGCTCTTCTAGTTTAAGCCAAAGTAAAAAAAAACTAGCCTGATATTCCAATATTAATTTTTAAATGCTTGAGCTATATTTTACTCATGTTCGAGACTATATTTGATAACTATAAAGATACTTATATAACCATTAATAATATACAAGGTTTTATAATTAACTTAATACAATTTAAATAAAAAGATTTTGCTCCATAAAAGAATAAGAAAGAAAATCAAAAGAAATGATTTTTGTGTAACGTATTTGTAACTAAAATATTAATTCTTGTTTTTATACATATGTATACTACAGTATTTAAAATGATTTAAATACATATAATGAAATTATTTTAAATAAACAATATATTTTCAATAATTTTTGAAAATGTGGAATTTTATGTAAATTTTTACATAAAATTGCTAACGATTGCATTTTAAAATAGTTAATGCAAATAATTAACTAACTGAATTCTGAAATGATAACATTTTTATTACTAATATCATTTATTTACTCCAATTTGTTCAATAATTGCCTTTTACATTTATTCAAAAAAACTGAAAACTTAAGTTATTAAAAGCCCCAATAGGCATGCTATACAAATTTACGTGGAATATTGTAGAAAGTGAAATTCGGAATATAATCATAATTAATTTGCATGTCAAAAAGTATGCAACGAAAAGTGTACTAAAGTAGATCAGTTAAGATCAGTTTATTTTATTCAAGTATTTTATTAAAGTAAAAGATCAGGCCATTTAAATAGCATTTTATATTAAAATGTTGTTTGTTTTACATAAATTTCATTTTGAAATCAAAAATAAAAACGTCTGCAAATCTATATTTCGATTTATTTTCCTAATTGCAGTTTCAAAACTATTATTATAATAATAAAATAAATTCCAAAAGTAGAAAAGAATGTAATAAAATGCGTAAGTTTTGAGCAAAATAAACTGATATTTAAATTTCATAAAATTGTGTTGTAATTGAAACCATGTAATCAGTTACCATCAATCAATTAAAAATAAAAACAGAGCATCTAATTGCCCGCAAAACTGAGGCAGCTTTTGCCCATCAGTCTATCTTATCAATTGTTTTGGACTGTTGTTGCCAAAAAAGAAAAAAAAAAACATTGACAAAAGAGTATTTTGCTATCAGTCAATGTTGTTAAATTTATGATGTTTTGTTTGTGATCGACACAAATCCGAGTCATCCGCCACAAGCAACTTGCCCCAGACACCCCACGCACACCCCCATCGAAGGCCAATGCCAACAGTCAGTCGGCATCTGCGTGCTATTGACCAACTATGGGCATAGTTGCAGCAGCTGTAGAACTCTGAAGACGACACGTACTCACAGATACAGATTTTCTTTGCGGCGTGCGCTATGCCAAACATGCGACAAGCGATTCAATTCGCTTGATTTCAACCAAATATGAAAAATTTAAAATAATATTTTAAAATAAAAGCAATTGGTGCCAAGGTGAATTGTCCAGCTCTAATGGCCATTCGGCTTATCGCGATAATTGGAAAGCCAAGAAAGCAATCGGGGCCAGTCATCTATCTAACTGCCTAAAGCTCTTGCCAGATAAGCAAAGCCTAGCGCATGCTCTTCGGATAAACAAAGATAATTGTTCTATAACCCACAAGATCTTAGCTGTAGTTTATTTCTTTAAAATGCATGCTAATTCTCACTATATGAGTATATGTTTACCTAAGATTAAACTAATTTTAGCTATAGAAAGTGAAAGATAATTATAATATTAGGAGCGAATCAGAAGGTCACATTTAACAATACATACATATTTAGTCTCATTCTGACTAGAACTGATTAAAAATTGTATTAAATAAATAAAACCCAAAACAGTAGAAGAATGTTTTGTTAGATTTTGGTGATCATGAAATTAAAAACATTTCTTCAAATGTTTTTTTTTCTTACAATTTAGATTTCCTTTTTGCTTTTACTGCTCACTAAAACATTTGTTGTTTGGTATTAAAAATCCAAAAACATTTGATTTAATTTAATTTTCTTTAAAATTTCACAAAATTTATAGAAGCATTAATTAAAAAGCATTAATACTCACATTCTCCGCACTCAGCTTTTGCAATCTTGTTGCGAATCCAAGTTTTTTGTAGGCAGGCGTATGTCCGGCCGCTTGTGTATTGAAATGCGGCTCCAAACTGGGCTCCGGCAGTTTTTGATAATGCTGCAGCGTCGCGGCGCCCGTTGTCGACTTGGAACGCATATTCCCTTCGCTGCTGTTGTTGTTGTTGGGTGCAGGGGATTTGGGCTTTACGGCCTCATAGAACTCACCGTCGCCGTGACTGCGATAGCTGCCCTGCAGGCAGTTGAAGCCGCCCCAATCCGTTTGCAGATTACTATATATTGGACTATTCTCCGCCGTTGATTTCTCCTTCTCCGCTGGACATTTGAGGGTATCGTAGCCGTTGAGCAGTTCGCTCCTGATGAATTTCTCAATGAATTGGCTCGGCGATTTGGCGCTCAGATTGGCAAAGAATTTGCCGCCCGTATCGCTGAGGCTGCTCGTCGAGCGTCGATGGCCAGCAGCTGTTTGTTGTTGTTGCTGCTGCTGTTGCTGCTGTTGTTGCAGCTTGTGATTCTTGTGGGGCAAGCTGTTGCTTTTTTTTTGGCCACTGTCATCCGTGGTCGTTGTGTAAATCTGGGAGCTGCTCAACAGACTGAACATATTGTTTGGCTGGGCGGGTGATTGGGGGAGGGGCTTCTGCTGGCTGGCTGGCTGGCTTGGCTATTTATCCGGCAAAATGCAACGGCAACTTCATGGCTTGCGCTGTTGGCTCAAAAGCACTACAAGAAAGAGTAAAAAAACGAAACAGAGCAAAGATTATCTAACTGCTGAAGTTGTCAGGCATCGCTTAAACTTATTTAATTAATATGATTTGTATAACAATGTGGCCAATTGAAATGCCAACTGGATTCCAGTGATTGATAGTTAGATATGTGTATCTTACAGATACATTTTGATGCACGTTTGTGTCATAATTAAGTCAATTAGCTGCCTGTAATGAATATGTGTTGCAACTTGCAATCATTAAATTGTCACAGTAATTTGACATATTTATCGCATTACTTTTACCACAAATCAAAAAAAATATTTAAGATATTTCACGGGTTTTCATTTTTATACCCTGAACCCATTGAAAATGGGTAAAAAAGGGTATAATGGTTTTGTGCAAATGTATGTAACAGACAGAAGGAAGCATCTCCGACCCCATAAAGTATATATATTCTTGATCAGCATCACTAGCCGAGTCGATTTAGCCATGTCCGTCTGTCTGTCTGTCTGTCTGTCCGTCTGTATGAACGCGTCGATTTCAGAGACTACAAAAGCTAGAAAGCTGATCTTGGTCTCAATCGGTTTGTATATACCATACGCAGATCAAGTTTATTTCAAAACATCGATAACTCTTTCCGTTTTCTTATTATCGATATTTATCGCTTTTTTGACTCGGTTTTTAAGCATAACTCCCAAACTATAAAAGCTAGAGCCACCAAATTTATTTTTTTATGTTCGCGTAAAACATACGAAGAATTTAAGCCCTTCAGGTTTTGGATACCTCCCCCCAATCGCCCCCAATATCAATATAACCAAAAAAACACAAATCAAATACTACACACGTGCAAATTGGTTTGTAGATACATTTCGATGATCTGAATAAGTCCTGAAAATTTCATAACGATCGTACATTTAGTTTACGAGCAAATCAAGAATCTATTTTCAGTAGTGGGGGCAAAGCGCAGCTGCTTGGCAATTTCTGTGTACATGTGCACGCATACATATGCACGTCCAGAAAGTCTTGCGTTTTCCTAGGAATTTTTTTAGGCAACGGTTAAATTGAATTTTAACACAACGAAGTGCAGTCAGAGCGTGGTCCAGTGGGTAAGAGTTGTGGCGCACAATGTGGAAGACTCGGGTTCGAATCCAGCGATGGTTGAGCAACGAAGAATTTATTTTTCCGTTTTCTTAATTATAATTATTAATTAATTGTACCGTTTTAATGACAAGTGCAAAATATTCGTTTTTCTTGATTTTTTTGCGATGGTTAAGTAATGTTATATCATATGTCAATAAAATGGTAGTGTGGTGCAGTTGATAAGAGTTGTGCAGATTAAGAAGGGTCAGTCTGAATAAGTCCTGAAAATTTCATAACGATCGTACATTTAGTTGACGAGCAAATCAAGAATCTATTTTCAGTAGTGGGGACAAAGCGCAGCTGCTTGGCAATTTCTGTGTACATGTGCACGCATACATATGCACGTCCAGAAAGTCTTGCGTTTTCCTAGGAATTTTTTTAGGCAACGGTTAAATTGAATTTTAACACAACAAAGTGAAGTAAGAGCGTGGTCCAGTGGGTAAGAGTTGTGCCGCGTAAACGCGGAGGTCCGGGTTCGAATTCAGCGATGGTATGGTAGAGCAATGTTGAATTGTTTTATTTTTTATTTATTTATAATTATTATTTTTATTAATTTGTATCGTTTTAATGACAACTGCAAAATTTTCGTTTTCCTCGACTTTTTGCGATGGTTATGTTATATCATTCGCGAAAAATGTGGTAGTGTGGTGCAGTTGGTAAGAGTCGTGCATCTTAAGACGGGGAGACCGAGTTCAAGCCCCGGCTGCGGAACATTTTTTTTCCGTTGGTAATTGTTTTTTTTTTATTATTATTTTTAATAGGATTCATACTCATCAACTGCCGAGAGTGTGTGTGTATGTGTTCATTTCTGGGTTCAGGGTATCTACTAGTCGGGCGGTCCCGACTAGAGCAATCTCACTTGTTC
>JAWNMO010000006.1:0-27672 GCA_035043915.1 Drosophila paramelanica | reverse complement strand
CGTACACCCCAGCGATGAGCCTGGTAGAGTGCTCGCGCAGCGGGTTCCTGCTTAAACTTTGATTCTCGCTGGCTAGATTCTCGCGCAAAATTGACGACAGTTTCAGCAGAATCGGCAGTTTTCTCGGGCCCTGGAGCTGCGCCCGACCTCGGTTTACAGACTCCAGAACCTCGATGAGGTTCTTCTTGTTGTTCAGGCTTCGCGTAGTTCGTATATGTCTGTGATTAACTACGGGGTAGTCGCCCAGGGGCCTAAATGTCTTCACACACGTCATGTAATCGCAATCGATGTCCTTTCACCGACTGGAAGCCATCGCTATCGAAGCCATTTCGAATGATGATTGCTCGATCGCCGTCTAATCTAATGCTCGGCTTGGGATTATCCTTCTGTATTAGGGGACTCACGCTACCAATCTCAATGAAACCAATGTCAGGCACGATTAAAGTGAAACTTGCACGCCAGGAAAGCCAACTTGCGACTCGGCTTTGGTGGCAGCATCCGCATTGCCGGCATTACAAACGTTCGAAACAATCAATCCTGATTATCGAAAGCGGTCAGACCCACGTACATAAATGCCCACTGAACGTAGGCGACCCAACAGAAACACTTCTACTGTGAATTCAACGGAGGGGTTTGTAAGTCCACTTTTGTCTTGAATAAAGCAGTCGTGGCCATTGGTTATTAAAGCTCCATTGCTGGTGTAGATGTCTGTGTTTGGATGGTAAGTGCTGTTTTCCCAATATACATACACACCTGATCATATTAATAGGTACACCATGAAACTTTTCAATAATAATCCGTTTTATCGTAGTTTAAGAGTAGAAAAAAAGTGGAGAAATATTTTATGGAGCGATGAAACGAAAATAAATTTATTTGGGAATGATTGTGAAGGAATGTACGACGCCCAAAGGGAAAGGAATTCGATGTACGTTTCACTAAAAACTCTGTGAAACATGGAGATGTGATTATCATGATATGGGGCTGCTTCTCCTGGTACGGCGTAGGTCCATTTTTCCAGACGACAACCAGGATGAAAGCTGAGGAGTACAAATTTATATTGGAGAGTGCTATGCTTCCTTATGCTGAAGAAAATATGCCTTTGCGTTGGGTATTTCAGCAAGACAAGGTCCCAAAGCATACATCAAAGCTTTTGACCAAATTCTTTGAGGATCAAAAAATTGACGTCTTAAAGTGGCCCAGTCAATCTCCCAATCTAAATCCCATCGAAAACTTGTGGGGAGATTTAAAAAAAAAGTTGTCAAAGTATTTATTCTCAAACAAACAAAAATTATGGGAGGGCGTCCAAAAATTGTGGTATGACACTCCTATAGAAACCTGCCAGAAGCTAATTAAGAGTATGCCGAACAGAATTATAAAGGTGACCAAAAATAGAGGTTTATACACTGGATATTAACCAGTTAATACTAATAAAGCAAAAAAATAATAATTACAACCAGTTAAAAAAGTTTTTCTATACCAACGCTTGAAGTGTACCTATTATTTTGATCAGCCTAATATTGACTTCGAAGAACAAATGGATCTCTTTTCTTTTAAATCATTATCCTGTTATATAATCATGCTTATTTTATTAAAAAAAAATATTCAAAGAAGAAGTAAAACCTAACTTTAAGTTGAAAATATTGAATAAAACTGTTTTCTGTTATGTTGAAGTTTACGTACATGAGTGTACCTATTATTATGATCAGGTGTGTACATATGTATATCCTGAATTGAATTCCTTTGCTTACATTTTTAAAAATGTTTTGATTTATTTATTTTTGTTTTTGTAGATTGACATTGGAACTAAATGCACAGGAACTAGATGAAAATAAGAGTCAACATGTTTTTGTTAGTTTTCGTTTAGTTTTGAATTGCCAGATATTTCATAAAATATGCTGTATACAGTTTCCTGTTTGCGAGTTTCCATTCAGTAGCTAAATAAACCCTTCGCCCCACTTTTATGAACTAATTTTTTTAGCGAACTAACATTGAGTCGTTAAGAAATCTGCTAGAACAAATCCAGCCGACACTAATTATGTAGCTTCTAAGCCCCAAAGAATTAGCTGTAATAGAAGCTCAAAGTGAATTACTTCCTTCTCCTTCTTACTACTCAATGACTTAATGAATACCTTACACCAATGAATACTGGTTTTTTTTGTGTCGATGCTAAATGCTTTTTAAAATTTTTATGCGAAGTTTTTCTTACCAACTAAAACATTAGTTCATCAGATCAGATGTTGTAGTTGAGTTTAAGCAATTATATATAAATTAAAAGATGTTAATTGACACACAAGCACCGCGTTATCGGCACCGACCGTTTAGTTTTCCACTGAAGTACCTAATTTCCTTACCTATCTAAAATAAGAGTGGTTTGTGTCTTGGGCGAAACAAACCGCTACGTGCGTCTGCTGGCCGCTAGGTGGCGCCAATTTGCGATATTTGGATTGGGCTGAATTGCCACGCGCCCAGTGAGCGCATACAAAACTGTAAACATTTTGTCTGACGTGGGTATACACGAATATATCTTCACAATTTCACAAATCCAATATACTCCTTTTACGTGGTCAACGAGAATTAATAAACTTATAAAACTACTCTTCAAATTATAATTTTAGGAATGTAATAAAAGTTGAAATGCTCGCTAATTATAACCTGAACATATTGAAAATGGGTTCGGTAAAAAGCGTATAACGGTTTTGTTAAAATGTATGTAACAGGCAGAAGGAGGCATCTCCGACCCCATAAAGTATATATATACTTGATCAGGACGACAAGCCGAGTTGATTTAGCCATGTCCGTCCTTCCGTCTGTATAAACACAGCGATCTCGGAAACAACAAAAGCTAGAAAGCTGATCTTGGTCTCATTTAGTTCGTACATATCATACGCTGAACAAGTTTATCATTTTTTTTTCGATAATTTGCTCCGTTTCATAATTATCGATAAAAATCAATAATACCTTTTGTTTTTTTTACAATATCTCGGTAACTAAAAGATCTAGAGGCAATAAATATAGTGCGTTATGTGCGTTTTGACTCGACGCAGATTTTGGATACCTCTCCCCAATCGCCCCCAGTATCGAGAAAACCAAAAAAAAATCGATTACCGCAAATAAAATACTACAGACCTGAAATTTAGTTTGTACCTGTATTTCAAAGCTGCTAATATATCCTGACGAACATACATCTAGTTTAGCAGAAAATAAAAATGCGGCGTGCATGCGTGTGTGTGTGTGTGTGTGTGTGTGAATTTGTGTATGTACCCTGCAGTACGGCTCAGGCATGAATCAGTACTGAAATCATCCCATACTTTGGAAGTACCAGTACTGAAACTTCAGCTTCCCGCCCGTGTGTCGAAAGCATGTCCTACGACTTTCATGCCTCGATGACGTTCGCTTCATTTAGCTGTGAAAAGCAAGTGCAAGTTCATGCATGAATTCGAGTTCGAATTCATAGCTGAAGTCATCGGTGATCTAGAACAATATTTCATACCTAATTTCATGAGAAAAATTCTTGGATAATTTCAATTTTAAATTTCAATTTTATTCATTTTTATTTTTTTTGTATGTATATATATAAAAGCTAATCTTAATTATTTATTTTTTTACAAATTCTATTTTTCTGCAATTGCTTTGCGCAATTGTTTTTGGCGGGCCAGAGTCTTCAGTCAGTGTTGTGAAATCTGAAATAGTCAATAATGAAAGTATACTGTAGCTTTGTATATATTATTATATTTTGCCCTGGGTTCCGTCAACGTTGGTTGCGTTTATCACTTTATCGCCCAATATGCATCTCAAGTTTTTGGCGATATCCTGCTTTAAAATGTAGGTTGTTTCCCCGTCGAATTGTATCTAAAAAGTGTATGATTATAAAGTAAAGTTAGTTAAACTAGTTTTTGTGCAATAACTTACCAATAATGGAATGTTGCAAACTCAGATTCAACATTCGCTAATTTATCTAGCAGTTCCTGCTTTTTGGACTTAACCAACCTACGCATTTGCCTTTTACACACCATAGCTTTATTCTTACCTTTATTTGTTTTAATTCCAAATTCAGCGCGGCACAATTTTTTTTAAACGAATTTTAATTTTACTGTAATGCACTGCTCGAGCAAAACAAAAAGAAAATTGTAATTGATAAATTCACACTAGCACAAGAAAATATTTTAAAAGTGCAATTAAAAGTTAATTGCTTTAAAATTTTATAAAAACAATTAGAAATTGTATTACGCTGTATGTACAGTGAAGGAAAAAAGTGAACATACACCCCCATTTTTCCGAGTTTTCGGGAAACCGCAAGGAAAATTAAAAAACTGAGTATGCCATCATTTAAAGGACTCACAGTTAACATAATATCAGAAAAAAAATTGAGATTAAAATGTAAGGTGTAAAAGTTATGAGGAAAAAACATAAAAAAGAGGGGGAAAAAAGTCTACATACAGGCTTCAAGCCTTTATATTATGGTACGAAATTGATTGAAAATTCATCATTTTTTCTGCGTGTAATATTTAGTTGGTCCAATATTGGCCTCTATTACAGTCTGCATTCGGCGAGACATAGATTGACCAAGTTTTAATGTATTGGGGGGGTGGAATTTCAGCCCATGCTCGTTTTAGAGCGATTTTCATCGTTTCCCAGCTACTATTGTCTTATTTTCGAACCTAACCTTTCCAAACTTTCCCAAATATGCTTTATTGGGCTTAAGTCCTCAATTATAGTAACGAATTTAGCTGCCTTGGAGCATAATGGAGCAGCCAGTCCCGCTCAATACAGTCGGAATGCTTTGGGTTATTGTCCTGCTAGAAGATCCAGGAGTTTCCTAAGGCCAAGCTATCTACCGATGGTTTTAGATTTTGTTCCAATATGGTCTTATATTGAAAGCGATCCATGTTACCTTAAATAAACACTAATTGGCCGACTCCATACGACGCCATAGCTCCCCAAACCATCACATTACCACCTCCATGCTTGATTGTGGGTATGATATTTTTAAGGTCAAGTGCTGTGTTTTTCTTCCTCCAAACCTTGGATCGGCCATCACTCCCAAAAAGATTAAACTTACTCTCGTCAGTAAATAAAACTCGATTCCAAAAAGCCGCATCCTTGTTTAAGTGCGCCTTGGCAAATTCTAGGCGTAGAATGCGATTCTTTTCAGAAATGTTTGGCTTTTTTCGGGGAACTCTGCTCATATAACCTTCGCCATGCATGAAATTTGTTATTGTTCTCGGATGAACAATTACACCAGAACGTTTCTCAATGTGTTCCGCCAATTTTGGACCGCTTATTTTGGGGTTTTGGTGCACTTCTTTCAGGATACTCCGTTCATCCCGTTTTGAAAGTGACTTTGGTCTTCCCTTTCTGGGCTTGTTTTCGGCACTATGTGTATCATTATAGTTCCGAATGATAGTCTGAACAGTAGAGCGACTCAATTTAACTATTTGAGCGATTTCGCCATATGATTTGTTATCCTTGCGCAGGTTAATAACAAAATTGCGAACAGAAACGTGAATTTCCCTAAGTTTTTCCATTTTTGAAGAAAATGATTGCAGCAAAATTAAATATGTTTACTTAGAAAGTGGTACAACAATGCAAATTATCAAAATAGTTGGGGGTTTCCCTCTTTTGACCTAAATTTTAAACTTAATTTGACGATTCTGCACACTGTATGTACACTTTTTTCCTGCCCTTTTTTATGTTTTTTTCCCATAACTTTTACACCTTACATTTTAATCTCAATTTTTTTTCTGATATTATGTTAACTTTAAGTCCCCTAAATGATGACATACTCCGTTTTCTCATTTTCCTTGCGGTTTCCCGAAAACTCGGAAAAATGGGGGTGTATGTTCACTTTTTTCCTTCACTGTAGGTGCTTTCGCTTTGACAACTCAAGAGAAATGACGCCAAAATGCAAAAAAAAAAACGAAACCGAAAAAGGCTTGCATACCAATAACAACAGTATAGACATTTTCTGTCAATTCACCGTTAGGTCTTTTTTGGGCATTGCATTTCTACCTAAGCTGAAAGCAACAAAAACGCCACACACTTTCGACATACGCTTCGATTTGTGTTCTTTCGTTTTGCATTGTCTATTAATTACATACATATATATATATATATATATATATATTTATATATATATAAAGAGAGAAAGAGGCACAGAGCACTAGCTAACAGAGTCGAATTTGTTCGACCCATGAGACGTTGCCTTACCATTCAGGCCTGATTTCGTGCAGGCATGATTGCTGGATGAATTCTTGCATGAATCAGAAGCAATTCATACTTCAGGGTACTGAATTCAGGCATGAATTGGAACAATCGCATCCACTGGTACTGGCGGGTATGTATGAATGCAAACGGGTTAAAATCCCTGCAGTACGGCTCAGGCCTGAATCAGTACTGAAATCATCCCATACTTTGGAAGTACCAGTACTGAAACTTTAGCTTCCCGCCCGTGTGTTTGAGGCATGAATTTAACCAAAGCATGTCCTACGACTTTCATGCCTCGATGACGTTCGCTTCCTTTAGCTGTGAAAAGCAAGTGCAAGTTCATGCATGAATTCGAGTTCGGGGGGTACTGCCCGCAAATATTTTTCTGTAACTTTTGGGGGAGCTTCCCACTAATATATATCCCGAATTAAGTGACTGTAGTTTAAAAACTCTGAGAGATATAGGCATTTTCGATTTTTTAGGGAGGGGGCGTTGGGCGTTCTAGTGGGCGTGGGCGGGATATCAAAGGGTCAATCTGTGGGGGAGGTCACCAGCTATATACATACCAAGTTTGGTGACTCGCGATTATGGGGGCGGGAGAGAGTGTGGCCAAAAAACTTTTTTTTTAATATTTGGGGGAGCATTCCTGCAATGTATATGCAAAATTTGGTGACTCTAGCTCAAAAACTGTTGGAGATATATGCATATCCGATTTTTGAGAGCGGGGGCGCTGGGGGGCGTTATAGTGGGCGTAGCCGGGATATCAAGGTCGCAATCTTTTTGGGAGGTCACCAGCTATATACATACCAAGTTTGGTGACTCTAGCTTTAAAATTGTGGAGTTTAGCAATATGGGATTTTAAGTGTTATCGGTTTGCCACGCCCCCAGTGGGCGGAGCTCAAAATCCTTAACACTTTATCTGACGCGGGTACACACGAGTATATATCCAAAATTTCAAGTCTCTAGCTTCAATAGCGGCGAAAATAATTGCGTTCATACGGACAGACGGACAGACGGACGGACGGACAGCAAGACGGACATTGCACAAAACCAATATACTCTTTTCACTTCGTGAACGAGTATAAAAATCTTGGATAAGTTCAATTTTAAATTCCAATTTAATTCATTTTTTTTTTTTTGTGTGTATATATATATATTAAAGCTAATCTTAATTATTTATTTTTTTACAAATTCTATTTTTTTTGCAAAGCTATTGCTTTGCGCAATTGTTTTTGGCGGGCCAGAGTCTTCAGTCAGTGTTGTGAAATCTGAAATATATATTATTATTTTTTGCCCTGCGTTCCGTCAACGTTGGTTGCGTTTATCACTTTATCGCCCAATATGCACCTCAAGCTTTTGGCGATATCCTGCTTTAAAATGTAGTTTGTTTCCCCGTCGAATTGTATCTAAAAAGTTTATGATTATAAAGTAAAGTTGGTTAAACTAGTTTTTGTTCAAAAACTTACCATAAATGGAATGTTGTAAACTCAGATTCAACATTCGCTAATTCATATGCTTATGAAGACAGATTGCAGGGTTCAGGCAAAGACAATATAAACACTAAGATGAGTAACGCAGTACACCGAAATTCTACAAGGCAGCTTGATATTTTGCAAATTTGAGAACGAAAATGTAATCGGTGCACTTGCGCTCTAAGAATTTTCGAGCCGCGAGTACACCCTTTCCCTGAATAGGATATGTTTACTTTTTCAGTGCTCTTAACATTTTATTCCAAAATACTACAAAATATTTGCTAAATCAGTATGAAGCAAAATGTTTTCTGCATACATATATACTGAGTTTCAATTAAACCATTAATTTAAATATTTGTTATATTAACATTGATATATGAAGAGTATAAATAAGGGTATTTTTGCCTCGATGCACCTAAACAATACACACATTGTCGTGCCAATGCATAAGTATGCGTGTCCGCAACCCATAATATGCATGAAAATCTAAAGGTTACAATGTTTTTCAATTCGCGACGTCACATCTTAGGTTTCTGTGCAAAAGTGCATTTTTGGCCTGCCGAACAGAAGCTGATGTGACGTCACGTCGATGCGCCGAATTATGGACCATTTCCCTTTTTACTATGCTACTCAAGGCAGGCAAAATTTCTAGCTACCTGCGCCTCGCTACACCCTTTACCCTTCCCCCGCTCCTCTTTGTTCTTTATTACTCTATGGATTTCGGCATTGAATCGTGTGTTTCGCTCTCGAAAAGCCACTCGGCTGGTGTGGCGTTTGAAGAGCGAAAAGCCACTTGAAAAGCCACACCAGAAATTTTTGCTCACGTTCAAATGTATGCGCGTTACTCATCTTAGTGTTTATATTGTCTTTGGTTCAGGGTATCTGCTAGTCGGGCGGCCCCGACTAGAGCCCTCTCCCATGTTTTACATAAATTGACATTGTTTTCTAAGTGTGATTTTTGATCAATTTTTTTTGTCTTCTTCTCTCCCTTTTTTCTAAGCGCTTTGATTCTGTTACCTTAGCTGGCACACAAGTTTCAAGGGCTGCTGAAATTGAGTAAAAGATTGACAAAATATGTCAGTGGGACAGAAAGATTTCATAAAGCGTACGATTCTAACAGAAGAAATAAGCATTAATTTTACGTTTTTGGAAGTGAACATTCATCAAAATTTATTCTGGTTAGATTTTCCCTCCTCCATCATCACAAATCTATATTCTCTCAGGCTTTCTTATTTCTTCTATCCCATTTCAACTTATAATTATAATTCAGAGAAATGTTGAAACTCCGCGATCTCTATGGCCAATCATATGCCCACGAGTTTCAGGTAAGTGCACACCAGTTAATATCGCTGGGCTGTGGACTAAAAATTAGTTTTGCTAGTTTACGAACCCGGATTCTATAAAAGACGCTGTTAAGCGCTACAACCTGCAACGCGCGGCGGAGCGCGAAGAATTCAAAAAGGATAGAGAGACGCACAAGCTATGTAAGCCGCGATTCTGCAAGTTGCGCAACACTGGCCGCGACGTGGTCAGCATGGTGACATCCCGTGATCTTGATGTGGAAACGCAGGTTTCCTTGCAGACCAAGCATCTCTCGCACATTCATTTAAACAAAGGCAATTGCGACAATTGCATTTGCAGCAGCGTCAGCGGCAGCGACGACCAAAGCGATGGCGGCGGTGACCAGGTGAATGCTGTGCAACGTTTGACCGGCGGTGCAGATACGGTATCGCAGCTGTCCCTCACGAAGAGCAAGAAGCGCAACCGTAAGTCGAAACGTGGCGCAGCCAAGCAGAGACTCTTGGACTTGGATCCCTACGCATCGCACATTAAGGGGCTGCATCGGGAGGTGTGCGCCGAGCTCAAATTTATGAGCCAGTCGCAATCGGAGCTGGCGATCGGGCTGGCCAAGCGTAAGCTGAAGCAGCGACGCATCCAGAAGCAGCCCATCAAGGCCAAGCCCATGCCTACTTATAAGCCCGTTGAAAGTCAGCCAACGCAGAAGAAGATTGTGCAGCGTCAGAAGCCGTTAATGAACCCAGAGAGTCCAGACAATCACTCGGAGTCAGACATGATACTGCAGCGCCTCAAACAGGTCCTGAACGCCGATAAGCCGATGGATACGAAACAGGTGTCCTACGAGGACTACCCACAGCCGCAGAGCCAGTGGGCCGACATTATACCATCCCCAATGATGCCGCAGGCGTTGGTCGGGCACGTGTGCGATCCTCTGAATCGGACTCCATCAGCCGAGCGCATGTTGATGGAGCAGGAAACCTTCTTTGCGGAGGATAGCGATTTGGAGCAGGAGTTTGCCGATCGTCCCGGCTATATGCGCTACATTGAGCGACTACCGTACAACCTCAGTGAGCAGGAGTTGAACGCAACTGACTGCAAACAGGGGCAGAGCTTTGTAGAACTGGGACCGCATCCGCACTGGATCAGTCTCCAACGGAGCCTGAAACCGATGCACTACACATCCCAACAATCCGATTCGGAAACCTGTACGCTTTGCGATGAGGAAGCGCAGCAGCTCTACGGCAGGGAGAAGGCAACCACCGCTGCTACTGACAAACCCACTGGCACCGTCAATGGCGCGGCGATTGGCGCAGCCATTGGCACGGCCACTGGTAGGCCAGCAATAGCCCGGAAACAGCAGCTGTCGGCCAAGCGATGTAGGGACCGGCAGTCGCCAGGTGCCGATATGCAGCCAGAGGTTGGCATCATGTGCAGGGCACCGAAGACGACAAAGTCGCCGCCGGCAGCTCGCCGCCGGAAACCCAAACAAAAGTTTCCGCTGGAGTCGCCGACTGCAGCAAAGACTTTTTCACGCCAGCCGGGTGGACGTGACAAGGATCAGAAGACAACGATCCTAACGACAACGCCACTGACCCAGCCGCAGCCGCAGACCCAATCTCAATCCCAATCCCAAAACCAGCCCCAAACAGAGCTCTCAACGACGACAACGACGATTGCGAACGTAACGAGGCGTCGCAAGACGCGCGCCGTTGTTTACACCAGATCGCTTGAGAACTTGAAGTACCAGAAGATGTCCATTTACAACAAAATCTCGTTGACCCAGGAGCGCATCATTACCGCACTGGACGGGCTGCAGAGCAGCCTGCTCCAGCTGCCGATGATCAGCAGTAGCAACCGCGAGAAGCAGCGACGCGAACGCAGCGCGTTCAATTTCTGCGTGCGATTCTCACGCAACTTTTTATATCCGCTGCGGGGCATGATTGAGGATGTGCACTGTACGCCAGTGGCGAGCTTTAACAGCGCCACCTCCAACGAGGCCAGCCAGCGGGTGGTGTGCGTCTACGGTCTGATGTATCAATCGATTGGCAGGTACCAGCGCCAGATTCGCTACTTTCTGCTCGACAAGGTGCCACAGAAGTTGAGCGCCCTCATCGAGATGTTGTACACGCTAACGAACGTGTGCCTGGACAAGGGCATGCTCGATCGCCAGGATCCAGTCGTGGAGTGCTTGCAGCAGCGCTGCACCAGTTTCCTCACATTCATCGAGGATATGCAGGAGCAGCGCTTTCAACTGGCGCGCGAGACCTATAGGCGCCTGCAAAGACGCGTACACAGCTACGGACATGGACATGGCCATGGCCATCCACGTTCGGGAATGCATGAGCGCTATGATCTCAAGATGTGTCTCAACGATCTCAACCTGTACGAGCCGTGCCTGGTGCCCAAGGAGCGCACAGAAAAACGTCGCCAGCGCGGCTGGATACGCAGGCCGAAGCTGATCGAGGAATCGATCAGCAACCAACCTGTGCCCGGCGTCATCCTGAGCCAGCCATCCGAAGTGCAACAAGAGCACCCCACCGAAGACGTGCCCACGCACATCGAGTGCGTTCAATGTGGCGACCACCGCGGCGAGCCGACCAGCGACTTCGAGGAGCCCAGCGATGACCAAAAACACCAGCTGTCGAATATAATGGCGCTGCTGCAACAACCTGGACAGGAGAAACGTGAGCTGCATCAACAGCTCTTGGAGGCCATGAAGCACGTAACCAAATCGCAGGTGCGCGAGGTTCTCGATCCCCTTGTGCGCTCCCTGGGCGCCATGTTAGACAAAAAGGTAACTAGCCAACAACGTAACCGAGAGCCCACCCGAATTTATTGCCAATTCTAATTTTAAGTTCACAGATAAAACCCGATAAGGGATAATCCAAAGTAGGAGCAAAGAGAATCAGAGAGATTATTTCGACTGACTAAATTGTTAAGTATATTATTACTATATAGCATATGTACACGTATGTGTATGTGTAATTTTGGATTATTTGTGGAATCAATAAAAATGTTTCTAAAAGAGGATATAAAACGACTACTTATTTATGCGGTCAGATTGCAAAAATAACGATTATTAATCATCAGAAGAGTGGCTGCCAATCTGAGGATTCCATCTCTGAAATTGAGGGAGATCCCGGCTTACCCGACTCCAAGATATACACTTTTTGGCTCCAAAGTACCTTCGTTTTCGACACGCTTTAGTGTATTATAAATTGTCTTCCGTGTAACAGAAAACATCTCTGCCAGCTCCTGCACGCTTTTGCCCATCTGGTGATTAAAGTACACCAGCTGGATCACTTCAAACGACATTCTCTTGCCTGGCATCTTTATTTATCAGTTTTAAACTAAATAACGTCTACAAATCACAAAATTTTCACCAAACAACTAAGAATAAGAACTAAGAAAAACCGTATTTAACGGTAAATGTACCATTTTTCACCGAATTGGTGCAGCAAGGAAAAAAATTGTTTGTGTAAAGAGTTTCTTGACACTTGCAAAATTAAGTCTTAGCAGTTTTTGTTGTTTATTTTTGTTTTAAAAAAACAATCGTGCAATCAATTGCACGAATTGTCGTTTTTTTATAGTATACCCTTTAAAATTGCATAAGCTACAATAAATTATAAGGATTTACTTATATTTTTCATTTAAAAGTTGTTTTTCGTTATCGAGAAGTTGAAAAAATGAATTTTTTCTCAATGTGTAAAGTCATTCTTGACACACTGTATAAACGAACAAAAAAAATTCAATGCGCTATCTTAAGAGAAATTCAGCGGTAGAACTGATAGAGATATACAGATTAAATTTATTTTTCAAGTCCTCTTAACACTTTTATCAGACGCAGACATATACGTATATATATTTTGAAATTTCAATAGCGATCAAAATCGGACAATGTATTATCATTTTTATACGCTGAACCTGAGCAAATAACTGTATAATGGTTTTGTGCAAATCTATGAACACGCACAAGGAGGCATTTTAGTTAGTGGTGTATACATATATGCTTGATCAGGACGACGAGTTGAGTTAATTTAGATCTCTGGAAAGCTGATCATGGATTTATACAGTTCGTATATATCAGACGAAGAAAAATGTAATCTTTTTTCGATAGCTGTCCCATATTATTAGTATCGACAAAAATCGATTTAAACCATTGATTTGACCCGAATCGCCCCCAATGCCTGAAATGCTCTTTTTAAGCACTGAAAATGTAATATACTCTTACCTGTTTATATCTACTATTGTTAGCATTGATAATGCAGTACAAATTAGAAAGAGATAACTAAACCATCTCTATGGGTAGACTGAGAGCGCGATAATATGCTGAACATCTTCCGTTTAAATCAAGCAAACGTAGTGTCAAGATTATTTGTCATATATTTTCCATAAGATATTTTGTATAGCTTCAGTATAACGATACAATTTAGAAAGAGATAACATGTGAGATAAGAGAGTGTGAGAGAGAGGGAGAGAGACAGTGATATAGGCAACAAAGTGTATGTAAGCTAGTCAAATGTTGAGCTATGTAAGCACAATTATATAGTTAAATATTTTAATATAAATATACGATGTCACCCACCATCCGCCTTCCTCTCGACTTCTCGAGCCAGACAACTTTTGACAGTTTTGGCATCTAGTTTTAATGCATTTCTCCCAGAGGCGAGTGTAGGTTGAGGAGTAGGCGGACTCTTCATTCCATTTGTTAGCTTGGACTTTCGAATGTTTAAATTCTAGGAGCTTGTTATGTTTAAACTTTGTTCAACAATTGCGAATACTACAAATACCATAAACATCTATAATATACATCGATGTGTGCGTTTACGTGTGCTTGCTGTCCGCTGCGGGAAGGTGTGCCCGCCATTCCAGCCTAGTCAGAACAGGTCGTGCACAGCGGCATGTTATCCTCCACTGCAAACGTGCTGGCCGTAATTGGCTTGAGACACTTCTGCAATCAGAATTCAAAGCCATAAAACAAATGCATTATAAATACACTCATATATGCACTCACCTTGCACTTGAAGCAATCTCGATGCCACTTGGCATTGAGCGCCACAATCGCATTCTCCGTTATGGGCTGACTGCAGCCGGCACATCGTGCCGCAAACAGCTGCTCAAAGTCGGTGCGACAATAGGGTTGTCCGTTCCGCTCGTAGAAGGAGGTGCCCACCATCGGCTTCTTGCACGGACCAGCGCACACGAAGCACTCCTCGTGCCACGACTGTTCCATGGCCTTGATAGTACGCTGGTGGCGAAAAGGAGGCGTATATATAATATCAAAATCAAATGGGGCAATGTATACAGTTGCGCATTTTAAATAATCGCTGTATCCTTTTATGAATTCCGCATTATACATTATACTAATTTATAAGCACTGGGTAGTAAATATGATTGAGAAAAATTACTCAACATTTTAACCTAATAATTCTTGATAGCAATTGTATTGCAGTCAGAAAGTTTCATTAAACAAGATATTATTATGTTTTTTATTAGTTTTGCTTTTTTAATACAAATTATAAAATTATCGGGTAACTTGGAAAATAAGTTGTTGAGTGAACTTTAATGGGTTTTTAGATGTGAAACGATCTATTATTTTTCAATTTAGATAATAGTTTTTGGTACTTTTTTTTTTAGAATTAGCTGTAAATATACAAACTTTTCCTATCATCAATATGCATAAACATACAGACATAGTCATAATCTCAATCAAAGCCAATCAATCGCACACACCCAGCCACAGTCGGTTGACCTTGTGACATTAATGTAAACTCAAATGACGATAAGTGGGCAGAACGAACACATTTTGTAGCCAGTGTCGAAGCTTTGATGCTCTTCCGATGCAATTCCGCAATATATTTATACTCGTTCACGAAGTGAAAAGAGTATATTGGTTTTGTGCAATGTCCGTCTTGCTGTCCGTCAGTCCGTCCGTCCGTCCGCCTGTCCGTATGAACGCAATTATTTTCGCCGCTATTGATGCTAGAGACTTGAAATTTTTGATATATACTCGTGTGTACCCGCGTCAGATAAAGTGTTAAGGGTTTTTGGGCTGCGCCCACTGGCTAAAGTCCACAATTTTAAAGCTAGAGTCACCACGCCCACTATAACGCCTAACGCCCCCTCCCCAGAAGTTACAGAACAATTTTTGCGGGCAGTACCCTCCAGTACCCCTTTCGCCACCGCAAACCGCGAAAGTCGATATCTCGTAAAGTTTTAAAGCCAAGTTTAATATGTAGATAGCTGCTCCTCCCCCAAAGATTGCACACTTGACATCCCGGCCACGCCCACTATAACGCCGCAAACGCCCCCGCTCGCCGAAAATGCTTTAAAAATAGCAATATTTAAGAACGTAAACGAGTATAACGCAGTCGGTAACGCCCGACTGCTATGTTCTTACTTGTTTTAATTTGAATATATTTGATATTATGTTGTTGGGCAAAAAAGGAAGCAAAATACAATTCATAAATCTTGTCAACCATAGTCTACTTCAGTACCGGACTTTAGGAAAACTGTGTTTTTTTAATTTACGCGCGGGTAACAAACAACAAATATTTAAATTTAATTTAAAAACCATAAAATATTTATTTGTTTATAGATACAAATTTTATTGACCACCCCCAAGAAGTATGTTCAAATTAAATAAGTTAAAACGTGCACCCTTACAACCTTTTGCCAAATTTTTCTAAATATATCATTTTATCTATCTATCTGCTTGATATTTGACTCATCATTTATATGATGCTAGAGCCGTAAAGAGTTGGATAAATAACCTGTCCCCCTCAGATAATTGTCTGTCGTATAAATAGATATCATACTATATGCACTTCACATTTGCTAACAATGACGCTAAATAATATACTATACGCACCTGCATCTGGCACGAGTTAAATATAATCAGTTGGCTATGCATTACAATCTTTATAGAGTAAAGGAACAAATGTTGACAATATTATTTACAATTGCCGCCGCCAACGCCTATAAAGCGCCAAAGTTTATGGCAAACAGACGACTGCGACGATGTCATCAATGTTGGTCTTATGTCTATCATATTGAGAAACTGAGAAACTCAAACGAATACTGAACAATTTTCCGGTGCAATAGGTACGGACACAGTACCAAATACATTATAAATATTATTGCTAGTAGTTAGTAGTAGTACTTACTAGTAGTATTGTCTTTGCCAGTACTCACCTCCAATATGGGCTTCTTGCAGCCGAAACAGGTGCCCGAGTAGTTGCTCACAAAGCAGTCGGAGCAGACCGGCTCCCCGCTCTGTATGTTGAATGTGGCCTCGGTAATGGGACGCTGGCAATCCTTGCAGGCAAAGTGCTCCGGATGCCATGTCTTGCCCAGGGCCGTAATGATGCGGTTCTGTATGACCTCATTGCACTTGTGGCAGATCGATGCTGGCTCCGACTGCGTAAATATTGAGATACCAAAAGAATTGCAAGCAATTAGTATGGAAGGCACGTTGCCAAGGCGTTCAAATATTTCCTTAATCATTGTTCAGCTTAAAACTAAGTGAGTGAAATAAGTGACTATGAATATGTACATGTACATATATTTATATATTGTCCATGCTGTGCCTTGAGTTTATTAACCACAGCAGCAACAAAACGACAATCTGCGTAATTCAATGCAAAAAATGTAGAACCCAGACCGCAAAACAAAGAGGAACAACAATATAATATGTACTTATTTAATTTTATTCATTATTAAAACGATGAGTATCAGCGTGAAATCATTTTTCAAGCGGTTGACTCAATTTCTTTATCACCTCACATCATTCCACTAACAAAAACTGTTCCATCCATATTATTGACTACTCCATTGCAATAGATAGTACTGTTAAACTATTAGAATTATTAAAATCCGAGAAGTATGTTTATTTATTTTTATTTAAATGTTAATCGATTAACCGAACCGGTCAAAAGTCGGATAAAAAATATATATTTAAAATGATGAAGAAAACATTGAACCTTGAACCTCATACCTTATAAAGGGTATAATGGTATGGTGCCAATGTTTGTAGTGTTTTTGTGTATGTCTGCAGGGTTCAGAGTATCTGAACCCTCTCACTTGTTTCTGTAAACATTATTGGATTTTTTAGTACTGCGAGAAATTTTTCCCCCAAACAATGTATATTAAATACGGTTAGAGACTACATTAAAAATAAAGTATTCGAACTATTGAATAATAATAACAATACTTGCGCCACAAGTGACAAATGGAATATGCTTTCTAAGCAATTACACAGTTTCAAATATTAATTGTAAATAATATTTTTTTCCAGAGATAAAATGTGAACTCATTTGATTAAATGCCACATTTCATTTTAAAGGGCATACCAACTGGAACTCTTAATAAATAAACGTAAGTTAAACATTATAAATCTTAATGAAAAATGATCAAATTAAGTGTCGGCTTTACTAAAGAGCTTATAAAGTTTATTTACCTTAAAGCTTAACTTCATTCCAAAATCATTTATTCTGTCTACTAACAGTTCTTTCGAAAGAATATTGATGTGTCAGATAAAAACAAATAAGCAAAAGAGATATATAAAAAAATTTAAAATAGTTGGAGAGCAATTATAATCAAGTTGATATCAAATACTTTTGACACGGTATACAAGATTTTGGACCTACCACAAACTGTCTGACTAGTGTTCGCGTGAATTTAATCGTCTATCCAACATTGCAAATAAAATTGGACGCCATCTGCGGCTATTTATTGATTCCATGACACGTATTCCACATTCTGGCAGGTGTCCACGGCTGGCCATACTCGACGCAACTAGCTAACTATTCGGGCCACCCACGATGGCTTGACGTAGACGGGCATGTGGCCATGGAGTCGGGCAGGTTTGCCAGCCTGCAAGCCATTTTAAGGTGTCGCTGCAGGCGTTGGCTATTTGTCGCTGATAACGGTTTAATAAAAGCCAGGCGACGTCACCGAAACGAAAGCGACAAGGCAACCGGTAAGAGGTGCTACGTAAACGGTTAGCGGTAAACGGCGAACGGGCGCATAAAATTAAAATCGTTGCTCATAAAAATGAAAAATGGCAGCAGGTCGTAAATTTTGCCAATTTACACGCTGCACTTCGAACTGGACACGCGGGAGCAGCCTCTGAACCAAGGGGGTATCTGAACCGTATTAGTTTTTGCAATTGTATTTGCATGTGTGGGTGTGCGTGTGTGTTGGTGTGCTGCTTGGCAGCGACGTCGACGGTAGCGTTCTCCAAATTTAATTTGCCCGAATTAAACGCACATTAATTTTTCGACTAGCTATTGCGTCCACTTTTGCTGGCTGACTAGCTGCTTGTTGTTGTTCCTGTTATTGTTTTACTTGCTTATTTAAAGTTTGCGCCAGATGTAGCAACAACAAAAATAACAAAATTAACAACAACAATAACAAACACGAAGATGACGACGTCTCACTTAGATCATCGCTAGAGTTAGAATTGAATTAAACAAATGAACATACATAATTCGATGCAAAGAGAGTGAGCTAGATAGAGAGAGAGAGAGAGAGAGAGAGAGAGAGAGAAGGGGGAAAGAGAGAGAGAGAGAGAGAGAGAGATAGAGAGAGAGAGAGAAAGAGAGGAGGCTCTCACATATGTACAGTTGAGGTTTGCTCAAATAATGAAGGAAAACAGTAATAACAACAACAGCAACAACGTTAGCAAACAACAAACGCAAAAGCAGCGCACAATTATGTGAAAAATTTGGCGCCTAATAGCCAACTCATACAATTTACTCATTATCTCCATAGATAAATTGTAAATAAACAAGCAAAAAAAACATGATGGCCAGCAAACTAAAACAAACAAAATTCAATAATAAAAAAAAATTTGGACAGTTGCAAGTAAGTGCAACCGCCAACGCAATACTCTCTTTTCAGTCACAGTCATCAGTCCAAAAATTATTATTTGCCGCAACCACTAGCAGTGACTTTTAGTGTGGTCTGCCCGCATTAATTTTCGCTCGACTCATAAATAGTGATTACTAGTTAATTATTTATTAATATGGTGACTAAGCTGTGACTTTTTTTCTTGTAATTTGTGGACATGGTCTAAGCACGTTAGCAGACGGGGTACTCTAAAGTTTAGAAGCAAGTGAAAAGATAGGCTGACAGGAAAACAAACACTACACTAAGCCAATATATATTTTTCATTTTGTGAACAGGGTATGAAAATGAAGACGCCGTCTCCGCTGTAGCGAGCGTTTAATAAAATGGCAATGAATTGTAGAACGCCGAACTTTAAATACTCTGCAACTAACATTCGAGCTATGTATAAACTGTGTTCAATGTCTGTGACTAAATATATTTACGTATGAATATATATTTGTATATTATTACACATATATGTACACTCCAAGCTGAGCTGTACTTAATGATTAAGTAGGGCACAAAAACCTTGGCTAATTTTTTAACTCATCCCAAAAACAATTAAATATAAGTAAGCGTGCCTTAAATAAATTTAAATTGTAATGATAATGTGATTCAAAGTTGAATTAAATCTCGTCCCGTGTTTAGGAATTTCTCTCAGATAGGTTGCTGAAATACGCGACGCACCTGTATGCAATTGTTTTGTATGGTTTTGTTCTGTTTCAATTTTGTTTTGGGTTCTTATCAGTTAATGGCTTCCAATCAAAGCGCTGCCTAAGTTGCTAAATGAGGCAACAGAAACAACACAAATAATAAATACATAATAATAAGCGTATACATTTTGCCGGCACAGTTTTCCCTTGAAAAGCTAACAATAACAACAAAAATGAGCATCGCGGAAACCGCATTAAGTCAAAACAAATTATTTCAATTTTTGTTGAATTCGTATTTTGTAGTTTGCTTATTCAAATGCGATAATTAAAATATTGCACGCATGATTCATACATATCTTTTTTCTCTCTCTCTCTCTCTTTTCTCTCTCTCTCTCTCTCTCTCTCTCTCTCTCTCTCTCTCTAACACTCGTTTTCTGTCTTTCTCAATCGCACTATCTTCCTTTTTCGGTGTGTAAGGTTTGGCGATTGTTGTTGCTGCTGTTATTGGCCAGGGGCCATCAATCAATGCTGTCAATCAACGAGGCGCTATGTTTAGCCATACAAATTGCTGCTTTCAGCCAACATTGCGAGTAAGTAATTACCATTTGAACTATTGCGTGGCGGGACGTGGGTGGTGGTGAGCCTGGTCGTCGAAGTTCTTAAGAAATCACTTAAATCTGGCCATTGACCCTGACATACAAAGATTTTATGTGGACAAATATGTGGATGTGTAAATGATTGTTGTGCAAAATCTGATAGCAACTTAGAATATACAATGTATTATATGTAAAAATAATTCAAAAACGTTATTCTACAGGTCAGCTGTTAGGTATAGCACTAAAAAAAACAAATGTGACAAAAAGAAAGAATTTTTATACCTGAAACCATAAAGATAAGCTTGGTCGCTATTATGATAACTGCTTAGTAACTTTGACTTTTACTTTTTCAGCCTTCAAAAATTTATGTTATTCAATATATGCCCATTATTTTGGTTAGTTATCTGTAAAATTATTATTTTTAATTATATATCAACTGTAAACAAATGCTAAAGGTCTGCGAAGCCCAATTAAACATATAAACGATTTTATTTATACTATTTTTTAGTAGCTCCGAATTATATTCTAGTACTTCAATTATATATTTTAAAACAAAATTTACAAACTCAAGAAACTAATTTCATATGTAATTTAACTAAACCTGATATACGAACAATCCGTATGCATTTAAGTTTGAATTAAAAGCAAGTAAGAGCACTCTAGTCGGGAGCATCCATTTAGCAGATACCCTGAACCCAGTCCCCTTGCACTCTTGTATACATACACAAAATCATTCACACACACGCAGCAAACGGCGAACTTAGCTTAGGAGCTGGCTTGAAACTCACTATAGGAACTAATATCTGAACTAAAAGTGAAATCATTATGAGAAAAGAGTATTCAATGCTATGTACAAACAAAATTGCAAGACTTTAGTACTTGGATTGCGATTTTTCAGAGTGGGGGGAGGTATCCAGAATCTGAAATATTCTAGATCTGCGTATGCTTTACGAGAACGTATTGCGCCAAATTTGGTGGCTCTAGCTCTTATACTTTATAAGATATACTAAAAAATAAAATCTGAAAAAATCGATAAATATCGATAATAGAAAACGGGGATATCAAAACTACAAAATATGGTTGATATGCAATGGTGCACGAGAGCCAAAAACAAACGAAACTTACTCCTTGCTCTTATGCAGTGCTGACTGCTAATTTCTTTAAAAATTTGTCAAATTTTAACACGTTTTCTTTAATAACTTCTGTGTTTTATTACCGATCATGATGAATATTTGTTCAATCGATTTTTCAGTGCTAAAGTGTATATCAACACTAAATTGAAAATAATTTTAAACTGAACTCAACTAAATTCTTGATTTTCTTCTAAACTAAAACTATAAGTTTTTTCGGACTTATTAAGAACATTCAGTTGTAAGTCATGGCGCAAGTCTTTATCATTTGGTTCACAGTTCTTTTTGATTTTATCGATATTAAGGGCGATTGGGGGGAGATACCCAACATATTTAAAAGTTGCATTACGCAAACATAACGTAATAAATTTGGTGTCTCTAGCTCTTATGGTCCCCGAAGATATGGTAAAATCGATTTTTATCGATATTAATTAAATGGGGCAAGATATCGAAAGGAAAAATTATAAATTGTTCTGCGTATGGCATAAGAGAATTTCAAGTAAATAAGTTAAGGTCTCTAATTTTGCAGTGTCCGAGGTGGGTGCGTCCATACAGACGGACCACTTTACAGTTTTTACCCATTTATAAAAATTACTATACATTTTTCGCATTATTATTTTTTATTGTCTTTGAATAATAAAGTTAATGATAAGCCCGCAGACCAAACAAATTATTTTAATATTATATATCGTTATGTAGTCGTTTGGCATACATGACTGACCAACTGGTGACTTACTGGCTGATTGGTGATAAGAAGTTATTTATGTTCGTCGGCTAGAGCTAGGGGCTTGAAACTTTGGACATATATGTACCTGCAACATGTAACATGTTAATGTGAGTAACTAACTAACTAACTAACTAACTAACTAGCTCTAGAGAGCCCCTTGACCCGTGCAAAGCCAGGTGGTACGTGCTAAAAACATAGATGTGGTAAAAAAAAAGTGATAATGTAATTAATCATAACCATCAATTGGCTGCCAAATTTTGGCTCGGCATGCTTCCTATCCGAACGAGAGCAAATTATGTCACATCAAAGCTTAACGTAAAGAGTTTAGCGCCACAATCCGTGCGATCATCGTTAGATTTGGATGTGTCTGGCTCTCTGCGCCTGTCTCTGAAATGAAGCCACACCACTTTTGCTTTCTCAAGCAGCTCCGTGGGCGTTGCTCCCAACTCAGCTCCAAATTCAAACATATATCACAGGCTTTCTCGTGAATAGCCTCAAAGTTCCGACACTTGCGAAACATTTTTTAAGAGTTTCGTTTTATATATTTTTTTGTTTCATTTTCCTTTTTTCATTATTTTTTTTTTATTTATGCTTTTGGGAAAGTTTTACGTTCGCCCACTGAGCGAAATGTTGACTGGAGGAGGTCTAAGCAAGTTGGTAACTTTAGAAATATTTTTATGAAGTGTTTTTCGATTTTACGAGTGTGTGTGTGTTTGTGTGTATATGTATGTGTGTGTTTGCCTTTGAGTTTTTGTTGTTTTTAGTATGATAATTAACATAAATACTAATAAGGCAAGCCAGCCCAAATGGAGATGCGCTTTGTGTGTGTGAGGCAGGCAGCTCATAAAAAAGCAGCAAAAAAATATATATACATATATGTATATATATAAAACTGTGTGTATGTGTTTTTTGTGATTTTTTGTTTGTTTTTTTAGTATGTAAAACTTTAAAATTCCACTCGCTATATGAATCTAACACTAACTTTGGAGTAGACACTTGAAGCAACACATAAAAAATAAACGCTTTCGGATGTAGCCAATGCGGCGTATACGCAATGGCAACCAGTTTGCCTGGGCAACCGCCCACACGCCGTGTAGTTCACCCACTGGTCAGCCACTTGTGCCAACCAGCTCGCATAGAGTATTCGAAATGACATCTGGCGGAGATGGGGGATTTGCGAGAGATTTGTGATTTGATTTTCACTCGTCTGATTTGTTTTGACTGATTTGTAATTTATTTACAAAATTTACATATTCATATTCACTTACCATTTTGTTTATGCTGCTTCCTCGCTTTGGTTAAAATTGCTTTGGATTTTGTATAGGGTTTTACTTTAGTGCACCAGAACGTTGAAAACTTGAACAAAAAACAAATAATATGTACATTTAGCATTTGTGATATATACTTCGATGCATCTCCGTCCATTGTCAAATGAAATATTTCAATACAAGGGAAAATTCAAAAGCAGCTCGTATAGTTTTGACTCGAATTGTTGTTGTTTTTTTTTTTTGTAATTTAATATATTGTAGCTCATCCAATTAGCAGATCTGCTGTCTGATGCAGACTCTATAGAGAGTGGAAGCTTGATTGAAACTTTAAGGGCACACCTCGCAGAAGCATCATTCAACTGCAGACTTCAGACTTCAGACAACAGACAACATTGGAGGTCACTTTCATATGCGTAATCTGTTGACATCGAGTGCACGTGAATTTCAAACTTGCTGACAAGCAGCAGCAGTAGCAACAACAACAACAACGACAACAACAACAACAACAACAACAAATGTGGCGGCAACTCATGTGTCAAAGTCGAAAAACACAAACAGAGCAAATACGAAATGAAAACTGACAGAAGCAGAAACATACGGAAAAATAATAATAATAAATTGTTACAATTACAATTTTGTTCGTACAAATTTCAGTTGAGAATTTTTTAAGTGAAGAGTCCGAAAAAAAAAACGAAAATAATCGAGGGTGAACCGCGAACCGAAAACCGAACCGAACCGGCGAGCGTCGACCAATAAACTGAAATTGAAACCGAAACGCAACGCAACCATCAGCGAACGGCGAGCAGCGACGCCAGCGACAATAACAGCGACAGCGGCAACGGCAGCAGCAACGTCGACGTTGACGTTCACGCCAGTGACAGCAACAACAACAAATGGACGCCAAAACTCCAATGGAGGTGAGCGCGCGCAGGCGCCGCAACAGCAGACTGTCCCAGCAGGAGCGCAAGGCGCCCCACCAGGTCCGTTCAGGTGGCAATCCGGCTGCTGGCCGGATAAAAGCGGCCGCCAAATCGAGCGTCGCACAGCACAAGAAGCCCATGACAATTGCCGTGGCGCCGACGTACCGTCAAAGGCAGAGCCTCAAGGGGAAAAAGCAGAATCAATCGACATCCAGCTGGGAGCTGAGCCGAGACATACAGCGTCAGATGCAGGCGCCGCCAACAATGCCTTCGCGTGTGGCATTTGGACGCACGTGCCCAGGGACGCAGGCCATGACGCAGCCGTCCATGGGCACCTTGACGAGCCGCAGCATCCAAAAATCGAAGCTGGAGACGCCCAGGCCCAAGAAGATGCAAGCGGCGCACGAGCAGCTGGAGCTGCTGCTCACGCGCATCGAGCAAGACACGATGGAACCGCTGCCACGACGCCGCAAGCCGCCGCCAGCAAGGACTGTGCGGCGGCAAATGGAGCATCCGCCGCCAGTGCCCACCGTGACGCCTCTTGGCAGCGCACGGGGCCGGAACGCGTCCGGGCAGCGTACAAGCGACTTCATCGGCCACACGAGTAACATGCAAGTGGCTGCGACTGCACCAGCTGTGGCTGGCGCCGCGCCCATTGAGAAAATTGTGCCGCTGACGCAGAATCCACAATCACTGGCGCCCGGAAAGCGACGGGCACTGCTCGAGCTGCTGTCGCGTGCCGAGCAGCATGACCAGGAGATAGTGAACATGCTGCGCAGCGACGCAAACGATGCCGGCGACCCGTCCAAAGACACCATGCGCCTCACTCTCCAGATGCTGTAAGTATACACCGAATGTTGCTGTTGTCAGCGACATCAGCAGCGACGACGCCGTCAGCAACTGTTGTGAATCCAAATGATGTCATCGTCATCGCCGCTACCTTCTCTGAGAGCGTCAGCTGCGCTCTCCAGCCATTTGGCTCTGCCATTGTGCCATTGCCAGTTTTGCTTCAGCACTCAGCTCACCTCGCCTCACCTCACCTCACTCCACCTTAGTTCAACTTACCTCACCTCACCTCACCACGACACTCCTATGCTCTGCTCTCCTACACATCGCCAACCAGCTGCCAATCCGCTGCTGACGCCATCGCCGGCGCTGCTTTGGAGTTACTCACCGAGCGGCGACTCCAAGTTTGCTCGCGTTTGAGAGAAAAAAAACAACAACATTGTTGTTATTATTGTTGGTTATTTTTGCTGCTGTTGGCATGCAAAGATTTTTGTTTTTGTTTTCGATTTTGTTTGTCGCCCTCAGTTTGCGATTAGAAGTATTTACTGCCAAGTGCTACCTATCTACATACGAACTGACACATACACAAAATATTTGAGAGCGGACCCATTTAACCGCAGGTTTTCGGCGCAGTTGGTTAGTTGGTCACCTGACTTAACTGACCGTCCAATTCTTTGACCCTTGACCTTATCTATGTGCATGGCTCTCGAGTAAAGTCATACGAAAAACCCTAGCATTCATTTCTAACTATTTACAGCCTTATCTATATGAATCCTTCATTACATGACTTACAATATTTTACCTTAAACTAGAGATTGGAGCTAGAGGTAACGAATACAAAAAATCATTTTTGAAGTGGATCGTTCATACGATAGCTATATGATATAGTAATCTGATTTTTCAAGTGATCATTCATACGATAGCTATATGATATAGTAGTCTGATCCTACCGACTCTGTACCGTTATATCGATATATTGGCTGTTATATATATGCTTTGTATCGGACACTTCTCTTTGCATGCGTTACATTTATATATACCCTCTGCAAGGGTATAAGATAATATTTCTATTAATTTCTAATTATTCTTTGAAGTCAAGTGATCTTACTGTTGTTATTGTCGCAGTCAATTCCAATAGGAATTATTGCACTACCAATACTGTTCACATTTTATGGCATTCTGTATGTTGGTTATACTATTTATTCTTATCTGGTCATCTTTCTAAGCGCAAAATACTGAATCTAGTTGGCAAATTTGCAGTCTTAAAGCGCATTTTAATTGTCAGTATAACCGTATCGCTTCTCAGTCCCAGCTCGCCTTCTGCTAACCCGCGCACTTCCCGAACTTACCGTAACTTGCCATTTGGCAACTGTTTTGCAGTTGCGTTCTCTTCATATACAAATTTCTCGTAACCAAATACTACGACCTCTAATCGACAACTGTTTGCAATTGAAATTCGCGCTGCTCTTTTTCTCCTATTCCTTTTCTACATGCTTGCTTTTTTAAGATAAAATTTGCAAACTGAAAAATACCCTATTGCAGCCTTATTACTACACCATTTCATTATTGTTGTTGGCAGTTGTCTCCCGGCATTACATTCAACGTTGCGGCCGCCTTCGCTTTGCCCTTTAGAATCGACAACGAAAACCAGGCGGTCTCGAGCTCGGGCCGCGACTCGGGCCTGGGCTTGGAACGCGCTAACGCGTCAAGCCCGATGACTATACTTTGCCTTTGTCGCTATATTATTTGTCATACTCGTTCACGTCAAATAATAGTATATAAGGTTTGTATATATATATATATATATATATATATATTTATGTATACACAAACCTAATATACTATTATTTTATATATATATATATATATAGGTATATATGCACGGCGGACATATATATATAACTCGTGTATCCGCTCCGACTGGGGGCTTGGCTTAAAATCGATCTAATCTATATATCTTCTTTAGTTTTAAAGCTATATGCATCAAATTTCAGCCAACAGATTGCTGTAATCGCAAACAGTTTTTTGGAAAGCGTAAAAATCAATAGATTCATGAAAATCAGATAGATTTCGGATGACCTTTTCTAAAGATCACCCAAAAAAAACCATATCCTCCATAATTTTAAAATCAGTTGTTAAATGATCGCCATATATTTAATAAATTTCGGCTACTCCCACTCGATCTTTTTCCAAAATACCAATCAAAAAAATATGAACGAGTATAGGACTGTCGGTTACGACCGACTGTAACGTTCTTACTTGTTATACCCTGAACCCAATGCAAATGGGCATGCTCCAACTGAAATCAATGGCAAAATGGAATATCGACAGATTTAATGTGAAGATACTTTTGTATTTTCCTAAAAAAAAACCTTCACAGTGCAATAACAACCAAAAATTGCACAGGCTAATGAGAGAATTAATCTAGGGACCAACCCATGACAAAAAAAAAAATCAAAAAAATTTTATTTTTAAAAATGCATTTTATTTAAAATGTAGAATGAATCTATAAGATAAAATCAAAACTAAAATGGCATCAAACGTGAAAATCGGTTCATTTTTGACAATGTTATGAAAGTTTGAAATATAGGACCCGTGGTTCCGAGAGCTTTACAAGTCAGAATCTTTGGAAATTTTGGCATGATTTTTGACCAAAAATTCGACCCCTCAGAATCGGCTCTTAATATTGTTTTTTACACTAATTATAACGATTAAAATCGATTAAA